>CM045735.1:57397248-57399748 GCA_024760905.1 Plotosus lineatus | reverse complement strand
TAAAGTGGTACAGTAGAATCGCTGTATCCTTGCCTCAGTAACCATGGTTTCAGTGTGAGAGAGAGAGAGAGAGAGAGAGAGACAGGGAGGAAGGGAGAGAGAAAGGAAGGGAGGGAGAGAGAGGGGTGGTGGGTGGTGGTGGAGAGGGAGAGGGGAATCACATATACACAACTTTTCGAAGAATTATTCATTCTATCATTCTTTCATTCATTTTCAAAGCCACTTAATCCTGATTAGGGTCGCGTGGAGGCTAGCGCCCATCTCAGTCAGCTCTGAGAAAGGGTGGGGTTGACTATTCATAGCTCAACAGGACATCGTACGACCAACAGTCACACAATCATTCACATTCAGGTCTAATTTGAAACAGCCCATTAGCTACTGTGCATGTTTTTGGTCTGTGGGAGGACACCACAGTAACAGGAGGAAACCCATGCAAGCACGAGGAGAACTTAGAAACTCCATACAGAAATTCTCTGATCCCAGGAATTTAACCCAGCCGCGGACCCTCTTGCTGTGAGGCGGACATGCTAACCGCTGCGCCACCATAGTATTAGAATTGTTTTATTTCATATATTTATTAAAGTCTAAGTTAAACTCGTTCAGCATTATGTAAAGTTCTTAATGAATTGATTTGATAACCTGTCACAAACAAATAATTTAAAAAGGTTTATTACAATTGACATTTTATTTGTTTATTAATTGAAGAAAGAAAAAAAAATGAACAAATGTAAAACAAAATTTAGCAGAAAAATTCTTAAATCTTGGCTGGTCCAGTCCATCGTTTACAGAATTCCAGATTGTTGTTTCTAGCTTCAATTGCTTTAAGGTGGCACGGTGACGTAGTGATTAGCATGTCTGCCTCACAGCATGAAGGTCCTGGGTTCAATTCCCAGCTTGGGAAGTTTCTTTGTGGAGTTTACATGTTCTCCCCACACTTGTGCGGGTTTCCTCCGGGTACTCCGATTTCCTCCCACAGTCTGAAAGCATGCACAGTAGGCTCATTGGCTGTTCCAACCCGTATGTATGCTTGTTTGTTTATTTTTGTTAACAGAATGACCCCAAAAAAAGTCATTTGTGGATTTTATGTAATTTTTGACAGGGCTTTGGACAAGGAAGACCTCATTTAGATTTTTAAAATGAACCAGATAAAATTACGGATCTAGTAATTTTTTAAATGATTCTTTTAACATTGTGAGATAGTGTGTCTCTGAGTGCTCCCTCTTCTGGCTGTTTTAGCTACATTACACATTAAAGACTCATATCAATAAAGCTACTTTATATTGAACTGTATGTACAGTACAGTAGGTCCTTGACTATTCACGGTTTTGTACTCATGGTTTGCATATTCGCGGACTGCCAAGCAACTGTCACATCATTTAAATTCAGCCAATGGCTGTCCTCCTTCCTGCTGATTGGTTGAGATGATGTAATGCCCCTTTTTACTCATTTGTGCACAAGTTGCCAATGAGCCTTTTTTTAGTGTAATTACCAGTTAGGCTCTATGATGCCACTCAAACGCCGGCAAAGCGCCAGAAAAAGGTAATGACATTGGATGTCTCTTCTGAAGAAATAAGACTTTCTCCGGAAGAAATGACAGTTTCCTCTGAATTGTCTGAAGAGGAATAATCATCTGAACTGTTGTAAAACACTCCCCTATTGGAGTATTTTTCAATTATTATTCCAGCACAGTACCTAAGTTAATGTTTATAATGTTTGTGTGTGTTAAAATTTTATTTACTGTGGTGTAGCATGTTTCTCATTTTGTTTTGTTTATGCAATTTGTTACATTTCTTGTTCTTTTGTCCTTTCTGTTATGGTCTGTGTTTTGGGGGGACTTTGATTTTGGTGGCTGTACCTGAACTGTTTTCTCTCCGCTTGGCTGAGGGGCGTGGCTGAGCTGCTCGGTGACTCACACCTGAATCCACTATTCTCATTTACTCCCAATAAATAAAAGCACCCTCACCTCTGCACCAGAGGATTAACTCGCATCATGTCACCGCTTCTTTGTAAAGCTCTCTAACTCTCTCACTCTAAAACTCTGTTTTCTACCCGCTCCGGCTGAGGGGCGTGGCTGAGCTGCTCGACCTGAATGCAGTTCATACCTGAATTCAGTAATCTGATGCCTCACAAGTAATGCAATACCTTCCTCTAGTGGGCATTTTTGAAAACTACAGCGCTGTATGTTTCAAGGAGACTGCATTTAAAGGTGTTCTTATATATATATATATATATGTGTGGGGGGGGGGGGCAGATAGTGTAGTGGTTAGAGTGCTGGGCTCATGATCAGGAGGTTGTGAGTTCAAATCCCACTGAGACCTCCACTGTGCTAAGACCCCTGGGCAAGGTCTCAACCACAAATGTGCCTCTTTTCACCCAGCAGTATAAATGGGTACCAGTAAAAATATATTGGGAAGGTAACCTGCGATGGACTTGCGTCCCATCCAGGAGGAGTTGAACTCCTGGTCGCTTCACGCTACAGAAACTGGGGATAAGCACCGAC
>CM045735.1:57379748-57392248 GCA_024760905.1 Plotosus lineatus | reverse complement strand
CATGAGTCTAGGACTGAAAGTAGGGACTTTGAATATTGGAACTATGACAGGAAAAGGTAGAGAGCTGGCTGACATGATGCAGAGGAGGAAGGTGGACATACTGTGTGTTCAGGAGACCAGGTGGAAAGGTCGCAAGGCTAGAAGCATAGGAGCAGGGTTTAAGCTGTTTTATCACGGTGTGGATGGGAAGAGAAATGGAGTCGGAGTCATCTTGAAGGAGGAGTTTGCCAGGAATGTTCTAGAAGTGAAAAGAGTGTCAGACAGAGTGATGAGTCTCAAGTTAGAAATTAAAGGTGTGATGGTCAATGTTGTTAGTGCTTATGCCCCACAGACAGGATGTGAGCGAGAAGAGAAGGAGAGATTCTGGAGGGAGTTAGATGAAGTGATGCAGAGTACCCCAGAGGTGAAAGAGTGGCCATTGGGGCAGACTTCAATGGACATGTTGGTGCAGGAAACAGAGGGGACGAGGAAGTGATGGGTAGGTTTGGTATCCAGGACAGGAACGCAGAAGGACAGATGTTGGTAGATTTTGCAAAAGGATGGAAATGGCTGTAGTGAATACTTTCTTCCAGAAGAGAGAGGAGCATAGGGTGACTTATAAAAGTGGAGGTAGGAGCACACAGGTAGACTACATCTTGTGCAGGCGATGTAATTTAAAGGAAGTCAGCGACTGCAAAGTAGTAGCGGGTGAGAGTGTTGCCAAACAGCATAGGATGGTGGTGTGCAGGATGATGCTTATGGTGAGGAAGGTGAAGAAGGCAAAGGCAGAGCAGAAGACAAAGTGGTGGAAGTTGAAAAAGGAAGAGTGTCGGGTTGTCTTCAAGGAGGAGTTGAAACAGGCTTTGGGTGGTCAGGAAGTGCTTCCAGATGACTGGACAACTACAGCGAATGTGATCAGGGAGACAGGTAGGAGAATACTTGGTGTGTCATCTGGAAGGAAAGTAGATAAGGAGACTTGGTGGTGGAATGAGGAAGTGCAGGAGTGTGTACAAAGGAAGAGATTAGCTAAGAAGAAGTGGGACATTGACAAAACCGAAGAGAGTAAACAGGAGTACAGGGAGACACAACGTAAGGCAAAGGTAGCAGTGTCAAAGGCCAAACAGAGCGCGTTTGATGACTTGTATGCTCGGCTGGAAAGTAAGGAGGAGAAAATGAATTATACAGGTTGGCACAGCAGAGAAATAGAGATGGGAAGGACGTGCAGCAAGTTAGATTGATAAAGGACAGAGAGGGAAATGTATTGACTGATGACAGAAGTGTGCTGGGAAGATGGAAAGAGTACTTTGAAGAGCTGATGAATGAGGAAAATGAGAGAGAGAAAAGAGTAGAAGAGGTGACTGTTGAGGACCAGGAAGTAGCAAAGATTAGTAAGGGTGAAGTGAGGAGGGCATTGAAGAGGATGAAGAATGGAAAGGCAGTTGGTCCTGATGACATACCGGTGGAGGTATGGAAGTGTCTAGGAGAGGTAGCAGTAGATTTTCTGACAAGAACATTTAACAAGGTCTTAGAGAGTGAGAGGATGCCAGAGGAATGGAGGAGAAGTGTGCTGGTGCCCATTTTTAAGAACAAGGGAGACGTGCAGAGTTGTGGCAACTACAGAGGGATAAAGTTGATGAGCCATACGATGAAGTTATGGGAAAGAATAGTGGAAGCTAGACTAAGGGCAGAAGTCAGCATTTGTGAACAACAGTTTGGTTTCATGCCCAGAAAGAGCACCACAGATGCAGTGTTTGCCTTGAGGATGTTAATGGAGAAGTACAGAGAAGGTCAGGCGGAGCTGCATTGTGCCTTTGTGGATCTGGAGAAAGCATATGACAGGGTGCCGAGAGAAGAACTGTGGTATTGCATGAGGAAGTCTGGAGTGGCAGAGAAGTATGTTAGAGTGGTGCAGGACATGTATGAGAGATGTAAGACAGTGGTGAGGTGTGCTGTCGGTGTGACAGAAGAGTTCAAGGTGGAGGTGGGACTGCATCAAGGGTCAGCTCTCAGCCCCTTCTTGTTCAAGCGATGGTGATGGACAGGCTGACAGACGAGGTTAGACAAGATTCCCCATGGACTATGATGTTTGCAGATGACATTGTAATCTGTAGTGAGAGCAGAGAACAAGTGCAGGAAAATCTAGAGAGGTGGAGGTATGCCTGGAAAGGAGGGGAATGAAGATTAGCCTCAGTAAGACAGAATACATGTGCATGAATGCCAAGGACCAAAGAGGAACGGTGAGATTACAGGGAGCAGAGATAAGAAAGGTGGAGGATTTTAAGTACTTAGGCTCAACAATCCAGAGCAATGGAGAGTGTGGAAAAGAGGTGAAGAAGCGTGTGCAGGCAGGCTGGAATGGTTGGAGAAAAGTGTCCGTGTGATGTGTGATAGGAGGGTATCGGCAAAAATGAAAGGAAAAGTGTACAAAATGGTGTTGAGGCCAACGATGCTGTATGGGTTAGAAACAGTGGCCCTGGGGAAAAGACAGGAGGCAGAGTTGGAGGTAGCAGAGATGAAAATGTTGAGGTTCTCTTTGGGAGTAACGAGGATGGATAGGATTAGGAATGAGCACGTCAGAGGGACAGCACATGTAAGACGTTTTGGAGACAAAGTCAGAGAGGCTAGATTGAGATGGTTTGGACATGTACAGAGGAGGGATAGTGAGTATATTGGTAATAGGATGCTGAGGCTGGAACTACCAGGCAAAAGGCCTAGAGGAAGACCAAAGAGACGATTCATGGATGTGGTAAAGGAGGACATGAAGGTCGTTGGTGTAAGAGAAGAAGATGCAAAGGATAGGGTGAGATGGAGGCAGATGATTCGCTGTGGCGACCCCTGAAGGGAAAAGCCGAAAGGAAAAGAAGATATATACATATATATATACATATATATATATATATATACATATATATACATATATATACATACACACACACATATATACACATATATATATACATATATATATATATACACATGTATATATATATATATATATACACACATGTATATATATATATATATATATACATAGAAATATATATATATATATATATATATATATATATATATATATATATATATATATATATATATATATATATATATATATATATATATATATATATATATATATATACATACATACATACACACACACACACCCACACACAGTTTGTAACAATTATGTGGAAGAACCAGACAACCAACTTGGCCATTAAAAGTGGGTCCAATGCACTATCATAGATTGTAGGCATCAGAGTACGAATCTATAAATTTGTTTGAACAATATTAATTAAAAATGCCATTTCCTAAGTTCTTTTGATTTTTAAAAAAATAAAATCTAGTTTTAAAAAAAACAAAAAGTCATCTTTTTTCTCAAAATGAACATTTTGTGGGTTGTCTGGTTCCTGCAGGTGCTCTATCAAGCCTCAGATGAATAATTATTTTGATGTATATTGCTGCACACAAAAAAAATCTTTGAAAAGAATCAGAATTCTTTATTGATCCTGGAGGAAATTATGTGACAAGTCAATGCTAATAACTTTTTTGTGGTTTATTTTTAAATTTAATAAATAATTTTAAAAAAAAAAATTTTAAAGTGTCACATGCTCCATTACATAAATTTATTTAAAGCTTGAAAAACATGCTTTTTTACCTTTTTTTTGCAAAAAGTCATATTGTATTCTCTATATTATATGTATATAATTAACAGCAATTTGTTGACTTTCTCATATTTCAGAATCAGGGCACACAGTAAGCTTGTTCTGTAATATTGATTTAAGCATTATCCCGAGTTTGTGAAGTGGATGATTAACAATAATGCACGGAAGGTGAGCGGGATGTCAGTGAACATGTAATAATGACATCCATTGAACTTAAGGTGATGAAATGTTTTAGTGTACAGCTCTGTGTTCTGAAATTGATAAAAGATCTGTGTAGCTAATGCTTTCTGTTGTCTTCACCTTGCTCATTTCAAACCAAAGAAAAGACCGCCCCCTAATGGTGGTTTGGCTCATACTACAGGAGAGAGACACAATAAAAACAATCAGATTTTTTTCTTTTTTTTTTTTCTTTCTTTTTTTTTTCATTTTAATTGGGTAAACCAGGTATAAAATGTCACAATTTTTGTTCAAAATTTTTGATAATTGTACTTTCATATGGAGTGATTATATTTCTATAACATCTGATAAGATTTTTCAGTTAAAATACATGTAAATAGTGTAAAAAAAATCTAAATTGTGTATACCAGGTCATCAAATTTGTCAAATGATGTCACCCTCAAATCTTGTAAAAACATGATATCTTTGCAATTAATTAATGTTTTGCTATATTTTTGGACAGTATGTTAATGATGGTTGTAGCTATGCAATAAATCAATAACATCTGAAAAATCTTAAATATTTATTGAGCAAGCCATACAGGTGTGCTTTTGAATTAGCAAAAATATGGGGGAAGGTGTTATAAGTGACCTTGGCAGATTCTTTTAAACATAAAATATATTATTTTGGTTCATTGCATAAAACTATTTTTAAACTATCTACAGTGAAAAAAACGAAGCATTTTCCATATTTTCCAGACAACAAGTCGCACTTTTTTCATACTTTGGCTGAAGGTGCGACTTATACTCCAGAGCAACCTATGTGGAAATTATTACACATAATCCTGTTCGTCATAATAATAATGAACATAATTTTACATGTTTGTTATTTTTACACTCACAGCCACAAGAGGGCGCTCTAGGCTTCTGTACCAGTACCTGCTCATCCTGTACCACTGAAGGAATGTCCCCAAAAAGAAAATCCTATTCTGTGGATTACAAGCTGAATGTACTGAAATATGCAGCAGAAAATGGTAATCGAGCAGCAGAAAGAAAGTTTGGAGTGAACGAGAAACTTGTGAGGGACTGGAGAAAAGCGGAGATTACTATTACTGCAATGAAGAAAACAAAACAAGAAAATCGGAGGCTAAAAGCTAGATGGCCACTGCTAGAGAAATGAGCTCACACATGGGTGCTTGAGCAACGTGCTACAGGGAGAGGCTTGTCAACAGTGCAGTTATGTCTCCATGTCCAGGTAGTTGTCTAGGAGATGAATAGAAATGACTTTGCGTGAGGACTTTCTTGGTGTTACTGCTTCATGCAACGCAACCGTCTCTCTATCAGAGCAAGGACCACAATGTCACAAAAACTCAGCAGATTTCCAAGCCAAGGTATACAGTTTCAATGAGTTTGCGACTTATAGTCCAGAGCAACTTGTATATGTTTTTTCTTTCTTTATTGTGCATTTTTTGGCCAATGCGACTTGTACTCCGGAGCGACGTATAGTCCGGAAAATACGGTAACTTAATTAGTTTTACTTTTACAGCTGTTTCAATATTCAAAGTCTCTTAACAAGTTGAACCTATATATACAGGTGACGCACGGCATTTCATATGGTTTGTAAATCTTTTCAATAATGTTATCATATAGTATAGATAAATTTATGAATTTAACTTTTGATTGTGTGAATAATAGTATAGCTGGTTTGCCACCTTGAAGCAGGATAACAAGGACACTGCCTGCTCCACCATGAGCAAGACAAACTGTGAGTCTGTCATTTTGATTCAGGTATTATCCACTCAGAATAATGATTTATGATCCAGACATAATCGACCAATCAGACTGTGCCATTTCTCTGCAGTATATAGTGATCCCTCACTACTTCGTGCTTCAGTTTCTGCGGCTTCAGTGCATCGTGGGTTTTTCAAAAATATTCATTGAAAAATAAAAAATAAGGCAATTAAGGGAAAATAGGGAAAGATTTAATGAAAATGCTGCAAAACAAGGCCAATTATGCAAAAAAAAAAACCCACAAACAAACAAAAAAAAAAACCAAAACTCCTAAAACAAAGCGCATCTGTGTGTGTGTGCGCGCGCATGTGTCTGCATGTGTGTGTATTTATATTTTATTTACACCTTATGCATTATTTTTGAATGTTTAATTGTTGTTATGAGCATTTATAGCATTGAATATGTATTTATTGATATTATATACACATACAGATGTACGTATACGTCAGTCGGGGGGGTCGAGCCTACTTTGCGGAAATTGGCGGTCGCGGGGGGTCTCGGTCCCCATTAACCGCGGAAAGCAAGGGATTCCTGTATACTAGTTTGTATCATTACATTTGATTGCATCATGATTTACAGAAATACACTGGATTATTTAGCATACAAGCTTATTGAAAAAAATGCTAATGTTAATATTATAATATGTTCATAGTAATACGCTCTAAATAAAATTAATGCACTTCAAATAAAAGGATATTTTCAAATAATTGTTGAAATGTGTAATATTCAAGATTGCATAAATCGTAGTTAATGACACACTTTATGAATACAATGACATTTACTTGTAAGAGCAATTTATTCTTAAATAGATAAATATTTAAAATGATTAAATTCATTGATGGTGTGGTTGATTTTAATAGAACATAATTTATTAATCGTATGCAAATTATTTTATTTAACATTTTACTCTATAATATTTACACAATGTTAATTATGTCTACGAATTAAGCTACCAATTCATAGCATAAAATTAACACTGATATTGAACATTATGTACAGTATGTGTGCATATCCCCAATAATATTATAATAATTATTATTTTTATATGTCATTCATAAACAGTGTTTATGAAGCCAATTATTGCACTTGAATACCGACTCCAGGCATTTATCCGAAAAAGCCGTGGAAGAAGACGCACACACACAGGAGGATGATGGCGTTGGCATTCACTACATTTCTCCACAATGGCTTCTCTGAGGTGTCTGTAAGCTTTTTCTGCAGCTCGGCCTGCTCTTCTTTGGAAAGCTTGGGTGATTTTTTCTGCTCAAAGCCACAGAACCAGTTGTAGGCCTTCTTCCAGCAGCTGGGTTCTTTCAAGGATTCTACAAGCATCATTCACATGAACAATCAACACACACACACACACACACACACACACACACACACACACACACACAATATTCTTAAGTATATTCAAAGTACATCTTCTAAGCACACAATATATCAAGTACATTTCTACTGCCTAACAAAATTAACACTGGAATGAAAATCAGTGAATTTTGATTAGCATGTCTTCCCCCTTTTTGCATGTTGACACAGGACTTAAAAGAAATGACTATT
Source organism: Plotosus lineatus (assembly GCA_024760905.1). NCBI lineage: Eukaryota > Metazoa > Chordata > Actinopteri > Siluriformes > Plotosidae > Plotosus > Plotosus lineatus. Next base: position 57,385,098 of record CM045735.1, on the reverse strand, counting down.
TTTGAAAATACATATTATATTATAACACCTCTATAACATTAGCCCATTTAGAAAGTTTAGTAAAGCATGATAAGCAGGGGCAGTGGTGGTCGAGTGGTATAGGGCGCTGGATTGCTGATTCAAAGGTTGGGGGTTCGAGTCCCACTCTCCACAAGATTGTCACTGTCCCCCCCCCCCCCCCCCCCAGTGCAGCTAACTGGGTTATCAAAGGCGGGCCATGTCTCTCACTGTCTATGGTGAGAGGCATGTAAAAGAACCATTGCTGACTTTCGTAAAGAGTAGCTGCAAAGTCGTCAGCGTGTTTCTGTCCCTTGCTAAAAAGGTTGTGTGACAGGAAGGGCATCCGACGTAAAAACCTCTGCCAAATCAAACGTGCGAATCAGATGATTCGCTGTGGCGACTCCTGAGTAAAAGGGAAAAAGCCGAAAGACAGAGAGTAAAGCATGATAAGCAACATTAAATTATTTAATACGTATCGAAAAGAATGATTAGCAAGGTTAACTACAGACGCTCCTCAACTTATGTTTTAGTTACGTTCCGAACGGCCGAACGTAAGGTGGAAAAAAAAAAAAAAACATAAGTTGTTACTGTACGTTCCAGTAACGTATGACCGTTCATACTGTACTATACATCCATAAATACTATTACCATATCCCATAAACACCCTGAAATCATCAATTATTATAAACATAACATTGTAAAATAATATCAACATTAATTTCAAATAAATTAAATTCAAGCAAAAAAATTTCAAATAAATAAATTTTAATCAAATTCACTTATTACCACTGATTCTGATTACCACTATCACTAGTAGGTTACGCTTCTGACCAACCATGTTTGCTTAGGGTTACAAATACGCAAAACAGTGTGAACACAAAGATCACAGAGACGACGTCTTAACACAAGGGTAACACGCGGTGAACTGGGAAGAAGCAGGGCACGTTCGGTCTGTCGTTTGTAAACAATGAACGCAGCGCCATATAAACAATAGACGCAGCGTCATGTGTAAGTAACATACTACAGCTACGTACTGCGTAGGAACGTCTCGTACTACGGACAGCGTGCTAAACTCAAAATTTGACTTACAAAAATTTTTTTGCAAGTCAGTTCAAACGTAAAATCGAAAAAGCGTCAGGGGAATAAACGTAAAGCGAGGACCATCTGTAGTTAGATAAACCTAGCAAACAATGCATACCAATCATTTTGATAGCTTCACAACACTAGGCAACATTAGCATTAACATTAACTAATTAATAAAGCTGACGGTGGCCTAGTGGTTAACATGTCCACCTCACAGCAAGATGGTCCTGGGTTCGATTCCCAGCTTCGGCGTTTCTGTGTGGAGTTTGCATGTTCTCCCCGTGCTTGCGTGGGTTTCCTCCGGGTACTCCGGTTTCCTCCCACAGTCCGCAACCTCCAACATGCACAGTAGGTTAATTAGCGGTTCCAAATCTCCCCTAGGTGTGAGTGCGAGTATGAATGCTTGTGTGATTGTTGGCCCTGTGATGGCCTGGTGAGCTGTCCAGAGTGTACCCCACCATCGCCCAGAGTGAGCTGAGATGGGTGCCAGCCTCTACACGACCCTAGTTAAGATTAAGCGGTTCAGAAAATGAATGGATGAGAAAGCTTAGCAAAGAAAAAAAGGAAAACAATTTGGAGAATTCAGTGTTTGACACATCGACTCATCTGTCAATCAATGGTATCTTTAAGGTCTGATTGGTTATTGCACAAATCATTCACATAGAAGTTCAGTTCAGTTGAACTCCTTGCCTGCCTACCTTACATCGCTTGAGAAAATTTCTTGCCATGGCTTTGTGCGTAAGTGGTTGACTTTATCTCATTCGTTTCTGGATTTCCAATGCTGACATGACGAGGTCATCAGGTATTGCCTTCCCTATCACCACCAACCAAATAGGGGCGAAAGAATGCACACGCGCCCTCCGTGACATGCAATGCTAGCTACCTGCCTCTTTTCGAATTGCAGCGTCATGCATATTTGGGGTGGTCAAACATGCTCAGAGGTAAAGTGCTGTCATCCCCCTCGTTCGAATGAGCTCACAGACACACTTGATTGTTTGGCGATCGCTGTGAGTAACAGAAAAGTGGTGGTATGCCGTCCCTCCCATGAGAGCTCAGCCAATTAGCTCCCATAGACTACCGGATATGGACGGCTGTGGCATTAACCTGGATTCAATCTTGCGATCACTGATGTGCTGTTAAACATTAAGCTAACTAAGGACATTCGGATCGTAGCTACATTTGTAGCGTGCAGTCAAACCCAGTTGTAAAAATTTGCTTTATGAAGTGACAGATACTATTTTTTATAACTTTTGTCCCAATATTTTTTTTTTTTTAATGGGATGTGTAAAGGCATGAGGACATTTCACAGAATTAAAATAATTTAAAAAATAATTACAATTTGTGCGCATACATCTGATTTTCTTACCGTCTATGTCCATGTCAGTGCTGTCCTGGTCCTCGGTCCAATCATCGGCTTCCAGCTCGATCCTCTCCTCTTTACTGTTTCGTAAGCTCCAACATAACCTGTGCAGCTACAACACAACAGAACACACATCACATACACTATAGACACCACAACCCTGTAAAGTGCCTAAATAAATAGTACTTAACGTTTGACCAATCAGAACTGAATATTCAAATGAGGTGAATACCTGCTTAGCATATACTACATGGGAACATAAGAAAACTAAATCGAGTAAGTCAAATGCACTCCATTATATCAGACTTGTCCATTGAGGCGAACTGTTGTGTACCATGAACAGTTTGCCAGACCATCGTAGGGCTAATACTTTCACACACACAAACACCCAGCAGTGATTTGAAACAGCCAATTAACCTCAAGATGCATAATTGTGGGAGGAAACCTGAGTAAGCCCATGCATGCACAGGGAGAACATGCAAACCCTACACACAAATGACCTCACCGAGCCCAGGAATCAAACGCAGATGTGCTAACCATTGCGTCACCGTGGCTCCCTCATTCATATAAAAGATATTAAAAAATGTACTGTTGCTTCAACGTCTTTAAACAATGGTAATGCATGCAATGTTTTCTGATGACGGTATGATTAGATGGCAGTTATTGTACATGTTGCTTACATGCTGGTCAGGGATGGGTTTAGTCATGAGTGAGATACACAGCACCAACACAATAGACAGTCCAAACAGGATCAGGCTGAAGTAGAGGTAGTGCACGCCACAGATGATGGTGGGACAGTTGCTGGGATTCGCACAGGTTCCTGTTCCATACACAAACTCTGCGATCATCCGTGTAAGGCCGACAGCCAAACCAATCAGCATGCCATAAAACGCACCCTGCGTGACAGAAGACTCGGGTCACACTCAACATACAGCCCACAACCAGGAAGTGTTTCTATTTCAGCATACAGAAAGAGTAACTTCTTCACTTGTGTAGTTTTTTTCTACTTTTTCTAGTGTTTGGGTCACTTCAAAAGAACTGTCAATCAGGCATGTTCATTTACATATTATGCCACGCCCACCAGTGTTTAAGAAACATCTTTATTATATTTCTGCCTTTATTATTTCAATAATTTTAATAAAAAAATATTATGAGTGATTAATATAGAGCTTATGACATGAAGTTGACTGATTTTGTTTATTTTGCTTATAACAAAATTAGGTGTTCAATTATTTTAATCTAAAGTTTTAATAGTATTTATAATAAGCAGTCATTCAAAGGACATTGTTATATCATGTAGATTGAGTTGGATGCAGCAAAAGCAGGTGGATGTGGTGATGTGGAACCAACCGGTTCGTTTACTCTCTTGCAGAAAATGGCGAGTGTGAAGACAGCGGCGATGGGCGGCGCCAAGAAACTCGTAATGGATTGAATGTAGTCAAAGAGTTGACCGCTCTGAGCCGTCTGGATGATGGGGATCCACGCGATGCTGATGGCAATCAGGACCAACATGAACAACCTATGAACACATGCGTGCGCACACACACACACACACACACACACACACACACACATACACACACACACACATGGAATCAGTAAATGCATCAAACATCACACACCATCATCTCTTTAGATGGGTGTGTGTGTGTGTGTGTGTGTGTGTGTGTGTGTGTGTGTGTGTGTGTGTGTGTGTGTGTGTGTGTGTGTGTGTGTGTACCTGCCAGCAATCATGAGCTCCTTCTCGGAGGCTTTGCGGCGGACTTTGGCATAGATGTCCATGGTAAAGAGCGTGCTGGAGCTATTAAAGATGGAGGTCAGCGAGCTCATCAGTGATGCCAACATGACAGATAGCATCAGACCCCTGAGACCTAGCAAACACACACACACACACACACACACACACACACACACACACACACACCAATAATTCCATGAAAGCTATCCAAATATTAGCATTTTATTATATCGGATAGTTTTGCTACAGTACACAGATCACATAAAGTAAATAATTAGTCTACAAACAATCAGGGCTGAGTTTAGAGTAACACTCTAAAGTTAATTATTCAAATAAAAGTGGTGTACTTCCTCTTCAACTAAAGTCATTTTTTCATTGATGACAATTTTTAATCATTGAGCAAAAGGAGCTCCCTTTATTATTATTTTTGTTAAATTTAATGTTGAAGTACAAACATAAGAAAAGATCATTCCTGTAGAGTTAATATGACAGGAGAAAAAAAAGAAAATAAATCTGCTGCTGCTGTAAGAGGAAATAAACCTGGCCAATCAGAATAGAGAATCCATCAGCTCTGTAGTATAAATACAGTACTGTATTACCATAGACACTCACTGATTGGTCCACTATCTCAGGGTTAAAAACATTATTCCAGGTGGACAATGCTGGATCCACTATGACAGACATTCACTGTTTATCACAGTCACTTTTGAGCAGGTGGCGTCAATTTCAGAATTAAATAAATAAATAAATAAATCATTAAAATCTAGTTTTCGACAACGTAGCAATACATTCAGTGGCTGGTCTCCGTGTCTATCTATCTCTCTCTGTTTGTCACAATGTCCTGCTACAGATGGACGGATATGTATAAATACTGTACGGTATGTATAAATCTTTAAAAAAATGATCAAGTCTATTTACTTTTCATATGTATATGCATTGTTAACTAATTATTCAAATAAATAATCAGTACAAAATTTCACACAATCAAAAAGGCTAAAAGTGAACCATCAGACGCTCACCATTAGGCATGAGATCCACCACCAGTTTGGGGTAAGCAATGTTGGTGCAGCCCACCTCAGCGTCACAGTATTTTTTACATAACTCTGGAACCACGCACGCCACTTCATCTGAGGCCAGAAGGGCAGGAAATGTTAGAGAATCATACAATC
>CM045735.1:57177248-57374748 GCA_024760905.1 Plotosus lineatus | reverse complement strand
AGAGAGAGAGAGAGAGAGAGAGAGAGAGAGAGAGATTGCATGTATAAGACGTACCTGTGACAGTATAGAGCGCCGTGATGAGCAGCAGCATGACAACAGCCAAGTAGATGTCAACCCCCAAAGCCTGATTAATGAAGATGGCTCCAGAGAACATGTCCGCCTGGTGGAGAGACAGTTCCATGTTTCATTCGGGCACAAAATGTAATCACTTATTGACTAAGACATATTGATCATTGATATTTGAGTCCTTGGGTTTTCCACGCACTACAGTGACCCGGCTAACGTAGATAATGGAAGTCTCTTTCAACCAAAATATGGCCTCAGACCATGCGCTTTTACATCTTTTTATTTTGAGGCATTTGATATATTGCTGCAGTACAAGGTACTCTGAGGACTCTGAGTGCAGAAAAGCCTCCAGACTTCAGGTAAACAAAGATAGCCCGGTCAGTCGATCTATTTCGCATGTTGCTTTAGATCATATATGGTATACCGCTCAATTCAAATTGGGCTGTGGGGAGGACAGCATGGGGGCGCACTGGTTAGCACGTCTGACTTGCAGCAAGAAGGTGTGGGCTCAGTGAGGGTGTTTCTGTATGGGGTTTGCTTGGTCTCCCCATGCACATTAGGCTAACTGGCTGTTCCAATTAGCCATGTGAGTGAGTGTGAATGGTTGTGTTTTGTCGGCCCTCGGATGGGCTGGTGGCCTGTTCAGGGTGCACCCACTCTCTGACCAGGGTCAGCTTGGAAAAAGAAATTAATTAAATATTCAAGAGTGTATTTTGTCCAGTTTGAGTCCCAGGACTAGATGTTTCTGTATGGGGTTTGCATGCTCATCCTGTGCTTGTGTGGGTTTCCCTCTGGGTATTTCGGTATCCTCCCACAGTCAAAGACATGCATATTAGGCTGGTTAGCTGGTTGAAATTGCCCCTATTTGGGAGCGTAAGTGTGTAAATGTTTGCTTATGTGTTGCCCTGCGATGATCTGGATGATCTGCTCAGGGAGAACCCTGCTTTGACCCAGTGTCAGATGTGATAGGCGCCAGTCTCCCAGCAACGAATAAAATCAAATTATTACTTGATACGAAATTATATATCGCTATCATCTGTAAAAATACATATATTTTTAATATTAAATGCTACATTCAAGCACTCACTGAGATCTTAGTGAAGATGTAGAGGAACAGCGAGAGAATGGAGAGATAGATTCGGATACGTTGACCTCCGAACCGCTTCTTCAGATACTCAGGCATGGTGACCACCTATATGGTGAAACAGAAAGAGTACCGAAAGATAAGAAATCACTTCTGCATGTTGGATGCTATTTATCCAGACCTGGTAAGTTTTAAATATCCAGGGTTATCAGAGTCGTCTTCCTCAGGGCAGAGCTGATCTCCGGATCTCGAGGCTATATATGGTCATGGATTCCGTGGCTGTTTTTACAGATTCACAGCAGTGCGACTGAAGCATGACTCAGAGACTAATTCATAATACATCAGTTCTAATGATGTGGAAAAGTTTAAATAAATCATTGCGAAAGCAGGCGCTTACCCCTGCCTTGATGTAGATGGGAACGAAGATCCATCCTAGAAAGAGGACAATAACAAGAGCCTATGAAAAGGAAAAACCAAGAGAGACATTTTATTTTCATTTTAGAAATTTCATTCCTGATGTAGGATACAATCTGTTAAAATAAACATAAATATGACTTCATCATCTAGCCGAATGGAGTATGGTCTTAAAGGCGGCCATCTTGGATAAACAGAATACGTTTTCTCCTTTATATATTAAGGTATCGTTCATCTAATAGGCCTAATTGAATTTATCAGTGGAATTTTATTGGATAGTTGATTCTGAGGCAGACAACAAGATCCAGTTTGACGCTTCGCCAACTGATCTGTCATTACAAACAAATGATTAACTGAGCATATAGCCGAGTCAATAGAGCAAACATCCAAAGTTTCTGAAACTTTGAAAACGAATAAATTCATCAAATCTCAATGCATCATTCTGAAAAATGGTAGACTTCTATACAAACCCGAGATAAATAAGTCTGGAAAATTTGATAAGTATTTGCAAAGTCCTTCTCGAGATCTTCTTCTTCTTCTTTTCCTTTCGGCTGCTCCCTTCAGGGGTCACCACAGCAAATCATCTGCCTCCATCTCACCCTGTCCTCTGCATCTTCTTTTTTGAGTCCAACGACCTTCATGTCTTCCTTCACCACATCCATAAATCTCTTCTTTGGTCTTCCTCGAGGCCTTCTGCCTGGTAGTTCCAACCTCAGCATCCTACTCCAATTTCCATCAGCACCCTGTTGATTGACAGCACTGATGGCGGTCGTTGTTAACCCGGGCATCAACCGATCCAGTATGGGAGTAATACTTCTGATTTGCATCATAAAAGTTTGGCATTGGTTTTAAGTCGGATGCCCTTCCTGACACAACCCTCTGCATTTCTCCGGGTTTGGGACCGGCAGAAGGGGGAGAGACACTGGTTAGTGCCCCCCCGCCTCATAGCTGCATTCAAAGTCCTTCTCGAGATATTCTCTGGAAATGGTCAAGTGCAACAAAAAACAAAAAATAAAAGGAGAAACAGATCAGGTCATATTATGAATACAGTAACCGCCCGACCATTCGCGGTTCTGCGCTCGCATACTCATGGATCAGTGGAAAACCCAGAAGTTACTGGTATGTGATTCAGATTTAGCCAATGGCTGAGAGGTTTTGTTTCTTCCTCCTGCTGATTGGTTGCAAATTACGTGTATACCTCTTTTTGTCCCCTTCGCGCACATGTCATCAACATGATTGCTTGAATTGTGAATTCACGGGTTTTTTTTCCTGTGTTATTGTTTAAGCCCTGTGATGTCACTCAAACGCCCTGCATCATCTCAAGCTCCTGGTAAGGAGACTAAGCACTTTATTTATTCATAAATATTATCGCAGTACAAAATTAAATTTTACTGCATGATTACTGTATTAATGAGTAAGGCTGTCTATAGAATGTGTTTAAGAAGCATATTTTAGCGCATGCAATATCATACACAGGGTTTTAAAACCGCATCAATAATTTGCAGATTTTCAGGATTGGCGAGAAGGGGTGGAATGCAACCCCCGTGAATAATGAGGTGTTATGCTAATTTGCACTGTTGTCTGATAGCAAGAGGGCTTTAGGTATGAGCCTTATGCCTGACTGAAGTCTTTCTGAGTGGACTTTGCATGTTCACCTTGTGCTTGCATGGGTCTCCTCTAGGTACACCAATTTCCTCCCATAGTCCAAACAGGCAAATTAAGTCAACTGACCGTTCTAAATTGCCCATAGGTATGAACATGAGTGCAACAGTGAGGTTGATTGTCTCTGTTTTTCCCCTGCAATGGATTGAAAACTTGGTCATGGTGCAGCCAGATCTTGCAAATGAAGTCAACTGGGATTAACTTGCGCAACCTCCCCACCCCACCCCCACCCCCAGTTCCCACCCCCACCCCCAGTTCCCACAATCCTGATAGATACACAGTACAAATAGTGGATAAATGGATGGATAGATTATTACTTCCACTCACATTCCATTCAAATCCTCCAATGGCGATTCCCGCTGCAGCCCCGGTTCCTGCCAGACCCACGAAATGCCCGCTGCCGATGTTACTGGCAAACAGGGATGCTCCGATCTGAAGAAGGAAACAAGTTATTGATTATAGAAGCATGAGCATTTTACACTGTACAATCTCTCTGTACAGTCATTGCACTAAAGCTGACATATAGGCTCATAGGCTCAGCATTTCCAATGCTTGGGTGTGTCTTCACAAGACCAAGGCCATGATTAGGTGATGGGACAATGTGCAAACACAGCTGCGTCATTGTTGTAATCAACTAAAGGTTGTGATTCAAGTTTAAATGTTATTGCCAAGATGGTGATAGACCTGAATAAAGAAAATGAACAGAAGGTTAACATGACAGAAGGTTAATATACTTTACTATACAATACAGTATACTATACACTATTTAGTATAAATGCTGACCAAGATAAAGATCTGTTCATTTGAAATTCATGGAATTCTCTATTGTTTGTTGTTTATAAATGTCAGTAACTATTGTACAGCTTGGGGAAGGTCTTCAGAAGGTTTTATAGATTCCACAAAAAAATGTCAGGTTGCATTTAATGGTAGTGGCGATGACTTGGGTGTTTGTTCCGTGCCAGTGCAACCACAGAAACACTCAATAAGGCTGCCAGGTCACCAATTAAAAACAGATTTATTATTATTAAATGAAAATAAACTGAACCCCACAAAAATAGAGACTCATACACCACCACTCAGACTCACACAGAATAGAAACTTACAGTCTTGCTTGGGTAGACGGAAAAAAACTTCACAGAGAAAAACACTAAACATGAACTTGTTAAACGGATAACTAAACTAACAACACAGGTGATACAAATGAAGGCAGAAATCAGCCAATGAGAGGAGGTGAAAAGGAAATGTGGTGTTCACCTTTCCTTCTTTTGCCACAAAAATATAAACAGGTGACACAGGTGAGACGTATTTATTTATTTGTTTATTTATTTACTTATTTATTTACAGGCTAAAGTTGATTCAGCCCTTAAATGAGCTACACTACTCTTATAACGCCACATACAGAGACCTATAAAGACATATCTGTTGGTCTCTCTGCCTTTAGCCAATGTTTAAAAATCTGCCACTGTTGGGCCCTTGAGCGAGGCCCTTAAACTTTGGCTACTCAGTTGTATAAAAATAATGTAAGTCACTCCAGATAAAGGTGTCTGCGAAATGCCATAAATGGAACTGTGTGCATCCAATATAGATAAAGTCTGTTGGGTTTTTATACCTGAGTCATAGCGGCTCATCAGGCCGATGCTTATCCCCGGTTTCCGTAGCATGAAGCGACCAGGAGTTCAACTCCTCCTGGATGGGACGCTAGTCCAGCACAGGTTACCTTCCCAGTATATTTTTACTGGTACCCATTTATACTGCTGGGTGAACAGAAGCACACTTGTGGTTGAGACCTTGCCCAGGGGTCTTAGCACAGTGAGGGTCTCGGTGGGATTTGAACTCACAACCTCCCGATCATGAGCATCACCATAACCACTACACCACCTGGCCCCGCATCCAATATAATAATATATTAAATAATAGTATGTAGAGCATGTTCTATTCGTATGCTAGAGCGTCATTATGCACATGAGTTGGATGCACTTCATCATCGTCTTATTTGTCCTTTGACCCAAAGCTTAATCGCACTAGCTAAGTTCGCTAACAAGTTAGTAGTTCACAAAAACAAGTTATATTACGCTCCTCATATTGGAAAATGAAATTACCTTTAGTTTAATAAGGTCTTTATTTATTTATTTATTTGCAACAGTAGTAATGTGTTAAGTGTTGGAAGCTGGGTGTGTTTCAGTCCATCGTTTTCTTTTTATTAAGACATTGTATTATTCAGCATTCAATGTAGACATGTTCTTTAAAGTGGAAATCTATACTCCTACTTTTTCCACAGTCATTATATACAATCTGCACTTCTACTTGAGTAAAGGATGTGTATACTTCAACACCTCTAATTTAAGACCTACTGAGTATTCAGAAATCATGCACACTGCCCTACACATGCTAATAATACCGAGTTATACTGTTTTGTAGGTGATATAATGTAAGTGATAACACGAACTTTGTTGATGAGTGGTTTTATTTATTAAAATATGTAAATTGATATAAAGCCTGCATAGCATGTTATTTCATACTGAATAAAAATATGATTAGAATTCAATCATTCGTTTTCTGAACGGCTTAATCCTAATTCGAGTCTCAGGGAGGCTGGGCAAGGACAGAGTACACCCTGGACAGCTCGTCCGACCATCGCAGGGCAGAAATAAGCTGACGGCTATGCAGCTACTCTTGACGAAAGATAGTAATGGTTCCTTTATATGCCTCTCACCATAGACAATGAGAGACATGGCTAGCCTTTTATAACCCAGTTAGCTGCACTGGCACTGGGGGGGGGGTTCAGTGACAACCTGTCGAGAGTGGGGCTTGAACCCCAAAACCTTAGGATCAGTGATCCAGCACCTTACCACCAGGCCACCACTGTCCTATGATTAGAATATTGCACTGATTAAAGAAATAATAAATTATTTTCTGATGAGCAGAGAATAATCAAACTTTGAACGAATAGAAATTCCATATTACATTGAGCTGCATCACACTAAACGGTCATTGATTATTGAACAACACACCTGCAAGGGTTTTAGTTTTTATAGGTTGATGACAGCTGTAAAGTTTCTTTAGTCTGAAACTGACACGGTCTGTTAAACAGCTTGCCCATTATGGCCTCATAAAATCTTTCTGTCCTTCCATTTGGATTTTAGCAAACACTGAGACTTGTTCATGCAGTTGTTCTGATTTGTAATGAGCATCATTTGTTTGGAGCGATATGATATGATTTCAATGTGAGTTATGGGATACTCTTCCCATTCTTCCTCTCCGAAATATTATAAATCAACTTTTATACCTCTCATCAGAATATAATAGGATATGCTGAATAGGATTTGTAAATTATGAATATAGCATAATCACAACTATCATAATGGAAGCCATCCTCCAAAGATATAGTACTGGGGTAAGGAGGTCATTGTGTTAACTGTGAAGGAGTCACAGAAATCCACAGCTTAGATGCTGGCTGTCGGAAAACCTAAATCCAAAACCAAAAAAAGTTCTCTGGTCTCATAAGAAATAAACTGAACATTATTCTCTTGGGACAACATGCCAAGTTTGACGGAATCTCAACTTAATTAATTAGTTTGAGAACATCCTGTTATGAAATATGATGAGATGAGGTGGGGTGGGGTGGGATGGGGTGGGGTGGGATGGGGGGGCTTTTCATCAACAGTGACAAGAAAACTAGTTGCTAATTCCTACAAATTGATTGCTGTTTACTTCTGGTCAATAAAGTTAAGTGGACATGACGAACATGTGGACAGGTTATGGACAATCTGTTTGACCTCAATACACAGATTTGTAGAAATATTTTGTGACATGAAATATTTCTGCAGCTTTAAAGATTACATGATAACCAAAGAGCACAGTGAAGACTTTGAGAAGTCCCATGCTGGGACCCTGCCGAAATGAGAAACCAGGGTCGACGAACTTTAGTTTGGGGAGTGAGCAAGAACCCAAAAGTCATCTCCAAATCTGACGAGAGCTAAAAATTCACATTATTTCCCAGCATGTTGTATCCACTATGATGTAACTTACACGATTCTTCCGAATCACTGAAATTCATAAATAAAAGAGGTTGAATACATTATCAGTGGTTTCACATTCTTCATTGCATACATTGTGGTCTAAGAAAGATTAAATTGTGAAATGAACCACAAACTATACGAGCTCTGGAGAAACCTACCGGCCACCACACCATGCTGCGTCCAGCCAGGAAGAAGCCGCCAACCGTAGAGCGATTTGTCCTCACCATGGCCTACAGAGAGGAACATAACATGAAAATTAAATTCACTACACGGGCAGCAAGAAAAACACCAAGCTCTTTAGGAGTAAATTAAACAAATGTACAGTATTTCTACATTATTATAACCTGATTACATGACTTCTATACTGCCTTCTGCTGATAGATAGATACATAAATAGATAGAAAGATAAATAGATGATGAAACATGGGTTCCCAAGTCGCACAACAGATCAACCATTAGACCAATTGTTGATGCTCAGCAAGGAGTACAAGACATGCCCATGTTGCCAATGATGACCATGAGCCAAATATTTGCATCTGTGTGTTCAGGTATTTGGAAGTGGGTGGATAGTTCTTTTTTGCTGCTTGCACATCAGTTCTTAAACATGTAACTGGAAGAAGTATGTGATTGATAGCTGCCGTGTGAGGAAAATTCTCCATGATCAAGGAAAATTGTGAAACAGAAAAATACATTATTTATTTACTTAATTACATTTATGTTCATACATATATAAATGTATATATACATACATATATATATATACATGTATATAATGTATATTATGTTCATACATATATAAATTTGACAAGACCTGCTTCATAAGCCGATTATTATTATTATTATTAATATTATTATTAATATTAATGAATTAATTAAACAATTATTTAATTCATTTAACAACAGTAAACAAATGTATTTCAGTGCTGTTATTGTAAAACTAAAAGTGGGCATCAATAGACATTGAGCAAAATCTCATTCGGGTTTGTCATTATGCTTCATATTTTTAATTCCAAAGGTAACAGTAAAGAATTTATAATTGATTAAACAATCAACTTGTTTTTTTCAGAAAAAAAGATTGTTAACTACATAAACCTTTCACTTTTTTCATTCATCGCTTAAAGATTCAGTTAAAACAACATGTGGCATTCATTTTTTAAACATTTATTCAACAAAAATATGAAACATTTTCCTTTGGAGAAAGTAAGTGCATCGTTGATATCAGAAGCTGATGCCCCCATTACCATCTTTGGGTGTTTTCAACTGCTGACCAGCCTCTGATAATGGTACACTGAAATGCTTGGTCAGTGTTCATTCAGTTGCAAGATGTTTGGGTGTTTTTAGCCCTGATGTACTGCCCTTTTCAAAACATGCTTACATTTCAATGCTGTTCAAATCTGGCCAATGATTTTTTTTTTTTTTTTTTTTTTGGGAGGGGGTCCAAGCCATTTCTAGGTGGATTTATGAGTGTACTTAATATCATTACAGTGTTGATAATTAGGATTATAGTTGAATCAGTAACTGCAGCTGCCCAGGCCCTGAAGCAGCAAAACAAGCCAAACCATGACATTTCCACCACCTCACTTCATTGGTCAGTTGAGGTTCTTTTCCTTCTCATGTGTTCTGTCACTACGGCCAAACAACTATCTTTAATTTGTCTGTCCACAGTGCATTATTCCAAAGATGTGTTTTTCCTGGCGGACTTTTCTTGCAGGTCAAATTTGTTTCATATTTTCTGCTTGAAGGTCTGTGCACGTTCATGTTAACAATGACCTGCAGACACTGTAATTAAATCGATGACTTGTACTTGCATCAAAAGATCTGCTCACAGCCATGAACATACTGTTTAACCCTTTAACGCCCAGTAGGACCATATGGTCCTCTTTCAAAAAATGTTAATAACTACTAGACGCGTGCTGCTGCCATTCAGAATGTGTTCTATACTTGTTGTGGCGTTGCCTGATGCAACACAGCTTGGTTCCACGTGCCTCAGTCAGCTGTGAGACTACCTTGAGTGTGCAGGATTGTGGTGTTCACAAATTTCTGAGCATGTTATTATTTGTTATTATGCTATTATTATTATTATTATTATTATTATTATTATTATTAGTGTTATTATAATTTTGTTGAAAGAAATGTGTCAGGGGTGTTTCCTTAGGCCTTTTTGATTATGAAAAAGTCGTGATTTTTTTTTTTTTAACTACAAAAATAATTTGTGTGTTAAAGGGTTAATTAAAACAGAATCCCGCAGCATGGTGAGTGGTTAGCATGCCTACCACATGGCAACAATGTCCTGGGTTTGAGTCCTTGAGTGCTCAGTGAGGGCATTTCTGTGTGAAGTTTGCATTTTCTCCCCATGCTTGTGTGGGTCTCCTCCAGGTACCCTGGTTTCCCCCCCACAGCCCAATGACATATATTGAGCTTAATGACGGTTCAAAATTGCCTTTATTTGTTAGTTTGAGAGCGAACAGTTGTGCGTGTGTGTTGGCCCTGCGATAGACTGCATAGTTAGCTTAGCCACCTCACAGCATCACAGTTGGCAGGTTCTGGCTCGAGTCCCAGGCTTTGGCATTTCTGTTCTACGTGGTGTTTGCATGTTCTCCCTGTGCTTGGTGGGATTCCTCCAGGTACTCCAGTTAAGTCCTCCCAAAGTCTAGAGACATGCATATTAGGCTAATTGGCGATTTAAAATTTCTCCTAGTTGTGCATTTGAGTGAGAATGACTGTGTGTGTTGCACTGAGATGATCTGGCAAGCTGTTCAGGGTGTCCCAGTAGTAGCATTAAGTGGTTTGGGAAATGAATGAATGAATAAATGAATGAATGAATGAATTTGTCTTTTGTTGTGGTAGATAGCTCATCTTTATCTGTATGAAAGAGGGTGTAACGTTTGCTTTTTCTCAAAAATTTTGCAAATATTAACAATTTTACATGGGATACATGGGATGTACTGTATTCACATTACTGTCTATTCAAAGAGTTTACAGTTAAATGGTGTTTTATATATAATCTGTAGTCCTGTTAAGAAATAGTTCCCAAACATATTTTAATTATATCACTATTACCACCACCACCCCCAAAATAAATTTGTTAATTAATCAATTAATTAATTAATTAATTTTTTTTTAAAAACGGTGTTTACTCTATTTAGTTATGTTTGTTTACAATGTAGTTTATTAATGGATGTTTACTGTCGGCAGACTCAGATGGCAGATGAATAGGGATATACAATGGGAAGAATGTCTTACAAGGGAAGTTTAAGGGATTAATTATCCCTTCAGGTTTAAAACTGAAGTGTGCTTTGTTGAATCAAGGTTAACATTTCACAAGTGCCAGCCAATGAAAGTTGAAAGATTAAAAGTGGATACATGTCTGTCAAACAAGTGGACTTACCCATATTCCAACAGCCAGCACCACCAAGAAGTAGATGACAATAACAGAAATATCTGCTGGGTTGTTGATCGCGATGTCTGTCCCATTCTTCTGGCTGCTGCGGACCATGGAAAGGTCGAAATAATTCCCAGTCATTGTGCCTGAGCTGAGCTGAGCTGAGCTGAGCAGGCTTGTGATTCTCTACCAACTTGCCGTCGCACTGGCACACACCTGCTATCACACCCAGCTTCAAATATCGATTTGTGCTCGACGTACACACCTCAACTTCTTACCTGTGCACCTGGCACAGGGGGCGGGGGCGGGGATGGTGATTCAGGGCTAGGGTTAATTATCACACACCGTTCACTCCTTTTGTTGTGGAGCGATCCTTACGTCATCCGTGTGGGTTTGAGGATAATCGAACAACGCCAGTCGACTTCTCAGAATCAACTGTAGACTGTATTACAGAGTACAACAATATAATAATAATAATAATAATAATAATAATAATAATAATAAAGGAAATCAGTCTCAAAAGTAAACATTTTAATAAAACCACTAAAGTAGGACATTAATGCGAGCTCTGATTGGTTAATCTTTATATTATCTCTTATTCTTCAAGTTCATTTTCTTCAGTCACATGTTCTCATGATGCTTTAATTCACCTGCTACAGTAACCAGCATCACATCAATTTGGCCCGAGTGTAAACAGAAATTTAAATATCTATCACTGACATAAACATAGACATTTGTGTTCTTTCTGTGACTGTTCTTTCAGGGGGTTTTTCTTCATATACAATTCCCTGTGTGCTCTGATCATTGATGGATTTCACAGTGGAGAATTAAGGTCATTTATAACCATCACCTCATTTACCATGTAATGCCAGTCTTTGAAATAATAGTTAAAATCAGAGCCCTCTAAAAGACAGTTCAAATAACCTCAAGAAATGAACCGTATGCAATATAATAATTAACAAACGAAACATGTTTATCTTTCCCTCCTTCTGCAGTCAGGACTCTGGTGAACTAGCGGTAGTTGTTAATGTTTAACTCACACGGAAAGGAAATTCCAGTAAATTCCTGCAAAGCATTTCTCTTGTTGTTTCCTATTAACACAATCAGGCCTGTCGTAACACTAACAAAGTTCAGGATTGTCTGAGAAAGATTATTTCATGTCCGATACTGTGCTGCACTATAATATAATTGCGATTAAATACTATGATTATAAATATAAATAGTCTGCAATAAAATAAAGTAAACGTTATCATATCACAAATATCATGGCTTAGAGTTCACTGATAGTGTCCATAAAACATACGACTTAGCCAGCATTAACAAAGTGCATGTTCGAGATCCCGTACACGACGCAAAGGTGTGCTAGCTAAACAAATAGCAATGCTAGCTAGCTTGAAATCGTTCATTTACAATTACATGTGCTGTAAGATGTTCAGTTCATTTTCTGTAACCGCTTAATCCTAATTTGGGTCGCGGGGAGGCTGGCGCCCATCCCAGCCTACTTTGGGCGAGGGCAGAGTACACCCTGGACAGCTCGCCAGGCCATCGCAGGGCGGAAACACGCCGACGGCTTTGCAGCCTACTCTTTACGAAAGTCAGCAATGTTTCTTTTACATGCCTCACACCATAGACAGTGAGAGACATGGCCTACTGTAAGATGTAGCACAATTCATTTTTACGAGGACTACAACGCCCAAGTGTGGTTTTCATAAGTTGTGTAAGTTTTCCCCCCCCCCGAGTTAAATTTTCAGAAATATATCCTACATGGCTAGCGTGCTCATGTGCTTTTGTGCATCGTTAATATCTTCGTCTAACCAGAAAGATGTCATGCTCACAAAAATGAAACAAATCAGTGACATACTTAATGTGCGTTTATGTAAAATATAGTCAAACAAGATCTGGAAATTTCTGTTTATAAACTCACAACTTTGAAATTTATATGTGCAGGACATGTACAGCTCTTTCAGGACAACATTTATCATTAAAGTCACTATATAAATAAACGATAACCGAATTGAAATAAGGGGGATTTAGTGTGTTGTAGGTTCTTGGTAATAAAACGTCCAGCTTTTGAAAATGATCTCAAGGGAGGGGGGGGGAAAGAGAGGTGGTAGCCACAACAACAACAAAAAATACTTACGACAGTAACATGTATGTGGACGTGTTAAATACACAGATCTGTCTGTCTTCCTTTTGGCTTTTTCCCTTTTACTCGGGAGTCGCCACAGCGGATCATCTGATTCGCACGTTTTGATTTGGCAGAGGTTTTTACGTCGGATGCCCTTCCTGTCACAACCCTTTTTAGCAAGGGACAGAAACACGCTGACGACTTTGCAGCTACTCTTTATGAAAGTCAGCAATGGTTCTTTTACATGAACCTCTCACCATAGACAGTGACAGACATGGCCCGCCTTTGATAACCCAGTTAGCTGCACTGGGGGGGACAGTGACAACCTGTATGTGGACGTGTTAAATACACAGATAATAAATCTAAATAACCACAGATTAATGGGAACATATTTATGAAACATGATCAATGTGTAATAGTGATCCTACCTCCTCAGGAGTGTCTCAGAATTGACTCAAGGTTATGAGCAGGTTTGTCTTCTCCAAGTGAAGAATTGTCCGATCATCCAGTTTAGTCGTCCGCCGTTTTCTTCCAGGTCTTTAAATCTTGCTGAACCTGTCAGTGTTTCACTTTTTCTTCTTTTTTTAAATTAACAAATTGTGAATTTGGACAATCCTAACTGTTCTCATACTCAATGTTGTTTTATATATATTTAGACTAATGGTGGCTGGTGTTCTGGGCCACATATTGATTCCTGTTATTTACATTTGTGCCATTTGGCAGATGCCCTTATGTAGAGTCATTAACATACATACATACATACATACACACACACATATATATATATATATATATATATATATATGCATTTTTTATTTATTTATTTATTTTTTACACCCAAGCCATAGTGGCTCATCAGGCCAGTGCTTATCTCTGGTTTCTGTAGCGTGAAGCAACTAGAAGTTCAACTCCTCCTGGATGGGACGCTAGTCCATCGCAGGTTACCTTCCCAGTACATTTTACTGGTACCCATTTATACTGCTGGGTGAACAGAAGCACACTTGTGATTAAGACCTTGCCCAGAGCGCAGCACCCTAACCACTACACCACCGGCCCCACATATACACACACATATAAATATATATATATATATATATATATATATATATATATATATATATATATATATAATACATACATACATACATACATACATACATACATATATATATATATATACATACATATATACACACACACACACACATATATATATATATATATATATATATATATATATAATACATACATACATACATATATATATATATATATATATATATATATATATACATATATACACACACACACACATATATATATATATATATATATATATATATATATATAATACATACATACATACATATATATATATATATATATATATATATATATATATATATATATATATATATATATATATATATAAAAGCTCATTTATACAGCAGATATGGGTTGAGGATTTTGTCTGGTTGTCTAACAGTGGGGCAGCTTTGTGGTAATAGGATTTGAAACCCCAACCTTTTGACTGGTCACTCAGAGCCTTAGCCACTGAGCCACCACTGCCCTGCCAACGTCAGTCAAGCCAGCCAGGATTTGAACCCAGATTTCCAGTGTGAGACGAGCTATTATGTTTGTGCCACTACTTAGGCTACTTAACAGCTGAGTGTCAAGTTTTACTTTATTCTCTAAGCCTTAAGGTTATGGTTGGCATTCAATTTTGTGTTATGAGTAAATTGGGTTTGTTACTATGGTAACACTTTTTGACAATATAGACCAAATCATCAGAACGCCTCCTTTATTTGTACTGGCGCCTCTCTGGATGTTCAAATTTCTAATAAAAACGCTGCCAGTTCAAAACTTGAAATCAACTGAAATGAGAACAGCGGCCACTTTCGATCTTTGATTCAAATCTGTTTTGTTTTTGCGCAGAAGCAAAATTACGAATATCATGTCATTGTTCAAATTATGAACTTGTCCGTAGCTGCTTGAAAATTATGGTCTTCAAATTTGATATAAAGTTGATAACAATTGTAACATAACCACACGGCATTCAAATGAAAAGTGACATTCAAGTTACAAAGTGTTTATCAAAGAATTGTTCATGGCGTTTAATTATAGCTTCTTTATTAGAGCTCATAAAGTTCCTACAAACATCCCAAGAATTATAAAGACAAAGTTATCTCCAAGCACCTTACCCTTGATGCCATAAAGTGAACCTCCTGAGACGTAGCTGATGTCTGCAGTTCATTTTAACACTGTACACGCAAGCTTAACAATTGCTACTCAAGCTAACCTGGACTGTTACTTGTGAACAATATTAGCATCCTGGCTGAAGAAAAAAAAATCTGTAGTAGACCTGGAAATTGTGCATCAGGATATCAAACAATAAATAATCGGTCTTAAAAAGAAGGTTTCAATGTTTCATCAGCTTCTCTGTTACTGAAAAAAAATGAATAAATAACAACATACTGAAGTAAAATGCATGGAATTAAGGGTAAACATCTGCAGAGCGATTTCACAGGGCAATAATCAATGATGTCGCCTACGTAGAAAATTTTAATTGATCAGAATTGAGAGTTTAAATTTACAGAGTGTACTTAGAAGTTTCGGTAGGGGAACCATTCCCTGAGTCATGAAATTGTCTGAGCGTCTCATTTTAATATTAACTCTCTGAAGGTGATTGTTTATTCCCATTATCATTTTTGATAATTTTTTGCTTTGACAGCGTGTGTTCTTGAGGTCACTTAGATTTTCTTGAAATTTACTTCACAAATATCTTAACATATTCCTTTAAAATCTGATGGTAAAATTCAGAATTCTTCTTTATTTTAATGATGCCAATCAGTCCTGGCTCAGATGCAGCAAAACAAGAAACAAAGGTTTTTATGTGAAAATAACGAGAGAGAGAGAGAGAGAGAGAGAGAGAGAGAGAGAGAGAGAGAGAGAGAATACATGTGTGTGTGAACGACAAGGACCCAAGAGGAACGGTGAGGTTACAGGGGGCAGAGATAAGGAAGGTGGAGGGTTTTAAGTACTTAGGCTCAACAACCCAGAGCAATGGAGAGTGTGGAAAAGAGGTGAAGAAGCGTGTGCAGGCAGGTTGGAATGGATGGAGAAAAGTGTCCGGTGTGATGTCTGATAGGAGAGTATCGGCAAGAATGAAGGGAAAAGTGTACAAGACGGTGATGAGGCCAGTGATGTTGTATGATTTAGAGACAGTGGCCCTGGGGAGAAGACAGGAGGCGGAGCTGGAGGTAGCAGAGATGAAAATGTTGAGGTTCTCTTTGGGAGTAACGAGGATGGATAGGATCAGGAATGAGTACATCAGAGGGACAGCACATGTTCGATGTTTTGGAGACAAAGTCAGAGAGGCTAGATTGAGATGATTTGGACATGTACAGAGGAGGGATAGTGAGTATATTGGTAGTAGGATGCTGAGGTTGGAACTACCAGGAAAAAGGCCCAGAGGAAGACCAAAGAGGAGATTATGGATGTGGTGAAGGCGGACATGAAGGTCGTTGGAGTAAGAGTAGAAGATGCAGAGGATAGGGAGAGATGGAAGGGAGAGATGTTCCCTGAAGGGAACAGCCGAA
Organism: Plotosus lineatus; assembly: GCA_024760905.1. Taxonomy (NCBI): domain Eukaryota; kingdom Metazoa; phylum Chordata; class Actinopteri; order Siluriformes; family Plotosidae; genus Plotosus; species Plotosus lineatus. Next base: position 57,358,394 of record CM045735.1, on the reverse strand, counting down.
AGAAAAAGAAGAAGAAGAAGAAGAGAGAGAGAGATAATTTAGTTATCACTCATTTATTTGCTGAACCTCTTTATCTTGCTATGGTCACAGAAGCCTATCCCAGCCACTGGTGGGGTACTTACCAGCCATTTGAAGGAAATTTCTTGTGTAAACCAAAATTATTCCATCTTGGTTTTATCCACCCATAAAGCCGTTTCAGTTGATATCTGTCTTGTTCACATAATTTTTTAACAATCGACACGAGCAGCATTTTATTTATTTATTTATTTATTTTTATCCGAAGAGTGGTTTTCTTGTTGCATCCCTGCCATGAACACCACTGTTGTTCAGGGTTCTCCTGATGGTGGACTTATGAACATTAATCTTACTAGAGAGGCCTTCTTTGCTTAGAATATTTCTGGGTTCCTTTGAGATTGTTGTTTGTTGTTTGTTGTTTGAGTACGACTTCTGGAAAGGGAACTCATGTGTTATAACTTCCTCCATCAGTCCAATGTGCAATAGAGGAATCCAAGCATGGCACTGAGGGTTTCATAACCTTCTTCAGACTGATTGGCATCTACAACTCTTTTCTGAGCCCCGCTACTGCACTCACAGAAATGTTTGGTAAAAACCAGAAAGTGATCAAAAAAGAAAAAAAAAAAAAAAAAAAAAAAAAAAAGAACCACCACCATCATTGAATGACAAAACATGTGATCTGAACTGTTATCTAACCTTCTCTTAATCTACCGTGGAAGCAATAAGAGTGCAAACTTCATTTTCATTCTGAAGCTGGGGCGTGAAAAAAATTTTTAAACGTCCCCCTCCCCTCATGAAATGCCCACAGCACCCCCTGCTGGGCCCTGCTATAACACCATCTCACAATGCAATAAATAAATAAATTCACAATATAATACTCTTTGAACTAAATACTAGTTGTAGAATCTGATCCAAGTCACCATCAAAATCTAATAAAGTGTTACTTGGGCAATTCGGGCAGTGGTGGCCTAGTGGTATAGGGCGCAACTGATCCTAAGGTTGGGGGTTCGAGTCCCCACTCTCCACAAAGTTGTCACTGACCCCCCAAAGTGCAGCTAACTGGGTTATCAAAAGCCGGCCATGTCTCTCACTGTCTATGGTGGGAGGTTCAAGTAAAAGAACAATTGCTGACTTTCAACAAGAGTAGCTGCAAAGCCATCAGTGTGTTTCTGCCCTGCGATGGCCTGGCAAGCTCTCCAGGGTGTACTCTATCCTTGCCCGGAGGTGGCTGGGATGGGCGCCAGCCTCCCTGTGACCCGAATTATGATTAAGCAGTTACAGAAAATGAACTTAGGCAATACCCCACCCCACGAGTAAATTCATCCAAAACCAGGCATAGTGTTTTGTATAAAATTGATCACAAAAAACAAACGAACAACAACAAAAAAAAAAGCTATATCTTCGATGTTTATGTATAACAAATATGTAATTCTGGTTTATTTTCCTCAAAACTCAAATTGACCATCATTTATAATATGATGTTGGAAGCTCCAATTTATGTAAAGATGGAAATAATAAGAAGAGGAAGAAGAAGAAAATTCATTTTCTGAACCGCTGAATCCTAGGGTTACGGGGAGGCAGGCGCCCATCTAGGCCAACTCTGGGCGAGGGCGGAGTACACCCTGGACAGCAAGCTGGACTGATGTATACATACATGTATATGTGTATACAATATCAATAAATACAGTACATATTCAATGCTATAAATGCTTATAACAAATAAACATTAAAAAAATCAAGACGTAAATAAAATAATAATACATACACATATACAGATGGTATTGCATGAGAAGACAACACACATACATACGCATGCGCGGTGCACACATAGATGCAACAATGTAGTAGTTTTGATGGGAATTTTGGATCGTGTTTCGTTTTGTGTTGGTTTAGGGTTTGTTTTTTTTTTTGCATATCTGGCTTTGTTTTTGTGACATTTTCCTTAATTGTTTCCCTATTCTTCCAGAATTTCCTTATTTTTTTTAATTCAATGAATATTTATTATTAAAAAAAAATCAATGCACTGAAGCCACATTAATTGAAGCGCGAAGTAGAAAGGAATCTCTGTGTGTGTGTATATATATATATATATATATATATATATATACATATATACATACACATATATATATATATATATATACATACATATATATATATACATACATATATACATACACATATATATATATATATATACATACATATATACATACACATATATATATATATACATACATATATATATATATATATATATATATATACACATCTATACATACATATACATTATATATATATAGTGATCCCTCGCTACTTTGTGCTTCAGTTTCTGCGGCTTCAGTGCAGCACTGTTTTTTCAAAAATATTTATCGAAAAATAAAATAAGGAAATTGAGGAAAAATAGGGAAAAAGTGAAGGAAATGCCACAAAACAAGTAAAATCATGCAAAATAAATAAATAAATAAATAACCCAAACAAAAACAACCCAACAAAACTACTTGTACTTACATTTTATGTGAGGTGTGCATCCGTGTGCGCGAGTCTGTATGTATGTATATTTATATATTATTTTTGAATGTGTACGTAATTGTTTTTATAAGCATTTATAGCATTGAATATGTATTTATTGATATTATATACACATATACCTGTACGTATACGTCACTCGGGGGGGGGGGGGGGGTCAATCCTACTTGGCATAAATCGGTGGTCGCGCGGGGGGGTGTGTGTCTCGGTTCCCATTAACTGCGGAAAGTGAGGGATCCCTGCGTACATATTTTTTCTTACTTAATGTACGGATGAATAACATCACAACATTCTGAGCTCTGACTTCCCACTTCTGGCATTAGAGTGAGATGAAAGTACAAACAGTTAATATTCAGCTTGGCTTTACATAGTAAACACTTGTCTTGTAACTTTTACGAGGTTGGATTAACCGTTAGTGTCACTGCACATCAGTAGTGTAACATTAACACTTCCTTTACGGTATCAAAGACAAGAATACAAATATAAATAATTAAACTTGGTCAATTTCTTCCCATTTTTTCGTCAGCACAAGATCAAATTGGTAGCCTGAACTATTTTAAACTGGTAGAGAGGACAGACCGATACTGGAAAGGTGGACAAACTGGTAGGGTATAAAATACTAAACTGGTTGAGTAGAGAATGCTAAAATGGGAAAACTGGTGGAGTAGATCGACATATATTGGTAGAATGGACTGGGACAGGGGACAGGATGGAACTAGTAGCGTAACGAAACCGGTATTGTGGACAGACCGATACTGGTAGAGTGAATACGGTAATTCTAAACTGGTATAATGGACATACAGGTACTTTGGATCGCACATATATCTAGAATTTGGATTTTTGATTCCCTCGCAGTGTGTGAAAAAAAAAAATTAGAACACAGACGCGATGCGAGGCAGCGAGAGTGACAGGCAAGCAGGCAGAAAGTGGGAAAGATGAGAATGGAGACAAAAAGAAACAAAAACAGTGGTTGTAAAAACTTCGTGGGTTACGCGATTGGTTGCGAATCTGAAGGTCAGCGGTTCAATCCCAACTGTTGGGCCCTTGAGCAAGGCCCTTAAGCCTCAATTGTTCCTTAATTCTAAGTCGCTCTGGATAACAGCATCCGCTTAGTCCAGGGTCGGGTCGCGGGGGCAGCAACCTTAGCAAAGAGGTCTAGACATCCCTCTCCCGAGCTACTTCCTCCAACTCTCCCGGGGAGACACTGAGGCGGTCCCAGACAAGCCGAGAGACATAGTCCCTCCAGCGTGTTCTAGGTCAACCCCGGGGTCTCTTCCCAGTTGGACATGCCCGACACACCACACCAGGGAGGCGTCCGGGATTCTGACCGGATGCCTGAGCCACCTCAACTGACCCCTCTCAATGCGGAGGAGCAGCGGATCTACTCCGAGCTCTCCCCGGATGGCGGAGCTTCTCACCCTATCTCTAAGGGAGAACCCCACCACCCGGTGAAGAAAGCTCATTTCAGCCGCTTGTATCCGTGATCTTGTTCTTTCGGTCATTACCCAAAGCTCGTGACCATAGGTGAGGGTTGGAACGTAGATCGACTGGTAAATTGAGAGCTTCGCCTTGCGGCTCAGCTCCTTCTTCACCACAACGGACCGGTACAGGCACCGCTTAACAGCAGAGGCTGCAGCGATCCGTCTGTCGATCTCTCGCTCCATCCTTCCCTCACTCGTAAACAAGACCCCAAGATACTTAAACTCCTCCACTTGGGGCAGGACCTCATTCCCGACCCGGAGGGTGCATTCCACCATTGTCCGACTGAGAACCATGGCCTCGGACTTGGAGGTACTGATCTTCATCCCGGCTGCTTCGCACTCAGCTGCGAATCGCTCCAATGAGAGCTGGAGGGCCCGACTTGATGAAGCCAAAAGGACAACATCATCCGCAAAAAGCAGAGACGATATCCGATGGCCACCGAACCAGAACCCCTCATCGCCTCGACTGCGCCTAGAAATTCTGTCCATAAAAATTATGAACAGAATCGGTGACAAAGGACAGCCTTGGCAGACTCCAACTCCCACTGGAAACGAGATTCGTTTCCTGATGCTGTAAATGTTTAAAAAAAAAAAAAAAAAAAAACCCCAAAGGGAAAAAGAGACAATCAGATGCTGAGAGTAAGACGGAATGAATCACAATGGAAAAAGGAGAGAGAGACAGATAGTTGGAGCACAGGAGAGACAGAGTGCGAGAGAAAACACAGGGGGCATTTAACTCGTGTTACTCTGACTGGACTCTGTAATGAATCAGTACACATTCACCTCGAGTTCCTGTGGTAATGAAGGTCTTTAATGGTGTTCTCTTGCTTTCGCTCTCTCTCACACACACACACACACACACACACACACACACACACAGTGACACATGATGAAATCACCCAACTTGGCTTGGCTACACAGCGCCACAGAAATCTCACGCTCTCCCTCTCTCTCTCTCGCACACACACAATTCAGTGCTAATGAAGAGGCTCTACAGAGAGCAAGTCCTTTGCGCGAGAACAGTGTCACTCAGAGAGCAGGATGCTAATCACCAGCGAGTGAAGCGATGTGATGAACGTCGTGAGCTAACTTTCCATCCAAACGTTTTACGCAAACTTCAAGGGGGGGAAGGGGACCTGCAAACACTATCCTCACTGAATGATCTGTTAAATATTCAAAACAGGAAGAGATTTCTGAAAAGGAATGAACTTTTCTTCACCTTTGCTCGCTAACCATCTTGATCATCCGTTTTGTATACATGCTAGTTTCCTTTATTGAAATAATCTTAACACAGCGTTGATTTCCAGTGATTTAGATTCTATCAGACGTCAGTTTAAATGTTACACATTAAAGTTAACCCAATGCTAGCAAACTTTATTACTGATATAATTTACACAATTAATAATTATTTAACGAAAGAGAGCTTGCTAACTTGCTAACAATACTGGCTAACCAGCAAACGAGGGTTTGGCTTGATTTAGCTTATTTTCTAATCCAATGCTAACTAGCTTGCATACTAGCATGGTCTTTATCTTTGATTACAGATTTATTACCAAGTACTGGGTTAACCAATACTAGTAAAATTGTAACTTACCTAAGATTTGCTAGTAACCTAGCGCTGATACAATTTCAAAAATCAAAATCATTATTTTGATGCTATCTCTCAGGCCTGCAAACATGGCTATTCGTTTAAACTACAATATCCTTATTTACCTTGGTGCTAGTTAACTTGGTTATTGGTTTCAATTAACAACAGTACAGTACAATAAACAAATTAATGTGAGCAGACTTCGTTGGCTACGAATGTTTGATACTGCTGGACCGAAGCAAACTTTCTAGTTAGTCTGTCAAAACACCATCTGCTAATTTGACTTGCTAACCTGATCTTACAACCAGGCGAGCAAATGGTGCTCGGCAAAGGCTAACAAGCTAATTATGTCTTTAGTCGTATTTAAATCTAGTTCGCAAGTATCACAATAGTGCAATATATGTGTTGGCTATTGGATGTGACATGGATTGGTATCGATATCGGAAATGATGTTAGCTAATGTTCGCTCACATCAAAATAGCCAGAAACATGATACCAATCTGGGAAAATGCAGCAATGTTAGCTTGTTGAAATAAACAAATGTTACGTATAGACCTGAATATTGTGCGATACTGTGAAAATGAATCATCGGAAGCTTACCGCTAGCGAAGATTTATAGCCAGCTAGCTGATATTTGCAGCATTACTCATAACATTAGCAAAAGCAATACAAGAAAGATAAAAGTTAAGCTGCAAGCTAATACCACCAAGATAATAAAAATAATAATAAATTAGAACGCCTTGTTTGTACTTTAAGAATCGTTAAAATTTACTGCTCGGTAAAATTGGTAAATGCTTTATAATATTTTAGCATGCTTGCATAATTATTTAGCTACTCAAGCGTCACGGTTACATTTGCTCATTTGTTCAGTCAAAATTAGTTCAGTTTTGCTTAGCAATTCTAATACAATCGAATCGAATAGACTAGAATTTACCATCATGGCACAATGTGTACAACGAATTTCTTTTGTAGATTCGTTGAACTGATAATCAAAGGTTTTTGGGCGAACGTTGTACTAGCCACATTAGCTAACAGATAAAATGGCTAACAAACATTAGATTAGCCACTTCACCTCAATAAATGCTATGCTCTTAGATCCATTCCAAGCGACTAAGCTGGCTAACTTTAAATATATATATATATATATATATATATATATATATATCACATTAATATGCAAATAGCAAAACAGTACCGTGTGAAAAGAATACGTTGCACTCATTGAAATAATTTGCATACATCTGCATAAAACCATTGGATGGAAATGAGACTACAGAGATAGAAGAGAAAAGACAGGAGAAGAAGTTTATTCAGAGCAAATCGAAGTCGACTACAGCGAGCTTGAGCGGTAAGTGTGAACGGACAGCTCAGTTGTTAGCGTCCCCTCCTTCACTGTCCTGCTGGTCGCTGGTCCACAGGGTCAGGTTGTCTCTGAGCAGCTGCATGATGAGTGTGGAGTCCTTGTACGAGTCCTCGTTCAGATTGTCCAGGTGTCCGATGGCCTCATCAAACGCCTCCTTGGCCAGTTGACATGCCTGCTCTGGCGCATTCTGGATCTCGTAGTAGAAAACGGAGAAATTGAGGGCCAGGCCGAGGCGGATGGGGTGCGTTGGCGCCATGTTCTTGGCGATGTCGAAAGCCTCTTTGTAGGCGGCCTCGGAGGCAGCGACAGCAGTGCCGCGTTTCTCTCCGGTGCCCACTTCAGCTAGGTATCGCTGATAGTCACCCTTCATCTTCAGGTAGAAGACTTTGCTCTCCAGTTGGCTTTCATCACAGCTCTTGATGAGGTAGCTATCGAGCAGCGAGAGAACATCATTGCACACGCCCTCCAGTTCTTTCTCAATAGTCTCGCGGTAGGCTCGAACCAGTTCGAGCTTCTTCTCACCACCATCTTGCGTTGCGGTCTTCTGCTCGATGCTTGAGGTGACACGCCATGATGAGCGCCGTGCCCCTACTACATTTTTATACGCCACTGAGAGCAGGTTACGGTCTTCGTTCGACAGTGGCTCATTCAACTGCGTCACCTGCATAGAAGAAACAGAAGGGAAGGGAAGGAAGGAGGGGCTGAATTTGAGATGTGGCCTGTAAATGAACTTCAGTGGAACAACTACTCGTACTAAATCAGTTGTCTGTGTATGACCTGCCAAAGCGACACATCCAAACAACTGCAGTGAATGATTCCTGCAGTACATGCGGTCTGAAGTTACTTCAGTTCCCCACTAGGGGTTTTATGGGTTACAAATTTTCACAGCATGATAACCTTGACAAAAGAGAACAATTTCCCCGGTATTTTTTTCTTCTTTGTGGACTTCCTACTCAAATTCTCTGTTTATTTTTTATTATTAAGTAGGTATCTTTCCATGAAACCAATTACATTTGTACTTACTAAACCTGGCTGTCATTAAAATCTGTGACAATGCATTTGCCTATCGCAGCAGAGTGGGGAAGTGTCATTCGTAACTCTCAATTTGTATACCATGACTAACCCCGAATCTTATGACTTGCCCGACTCCAAACTTTAGCTCCTACTTGCAATTCCCAGTTCCAAATTACATCTAAAGCAGGGGTCCCCAAACTTTTTCCTGCGAGGGCCACATAACTTTTGCCTTCTCTGATCGGGTGGCCGAGGTCAGATTATAACAGAAAAAGTGTGACGATCGCAGGGCTGCCTAAACGTAAACATTTACATTCGGCCCCCTACTTACGAAATTAATCCGTTCCAGCACCTTTTTCGTAAAGCGGAAGTTTCGTAAGTAGAGGCTCATTTTACATATAAAACGCCTGATTCGTTCCAAGGCTCCCAAGACTACCCCATTAACCCTTTAAAAATGATACAAGTACACCAATTTTGTCTGAAATATGCATGAAATGTGTTAAAAGTCAAAGAAAATTATTTATTAAATTATTTAAACATTTTATTAACATTTATTAATTAAACCATTATTAAACATTTTTATTAACACACATACACACACGCACAAGTCTCTCTCTCTCTCTCACACACACACAATACACATCTCTGACATTTGTGTATTGTGGCGCTGAATGCGGGCTCCACCCACACGCAGGACGCCGGAGCATTTTAAGACAGGGAATTCAAAGCGCATTCCCTGTTTGACAGATCGGCGGTCCAAACTTAACTTTAACTTGATTCCTTGAGGGTCGCAGGTCCACATGAGCCGCGTTTTGCTCACATTCGGCTGAGCGCCACATTTATTAAACATTTACTGAATTAAACAACTTAAAAAAAACGATAAAGCAGCACTGTGCTCTCTCAAAAGAGAGTTAAGCCTCCTTTCATCTCTGACTAACTCTGTAGGCAGTCTCACACACACACACAAAACTTTCTCTATGGTGTGTTTTGCCGAATGTGGGCTCCGCCCACACGCAACACGCAGCTGACGGAACAATTCTATTTAAATCTTTAAATGGACAGGATGTTGTATTTAAAGCGGAATTACACTACCTGTTTGAAAGATCAGAGGTCCTGATTCAATATTAACTTTCTTCCTTGCGACATCGGAGGTCTTGTATTCACGGAGCACTCTGCTCATGATCCTTTTGCTTCAATATTGTGCCGAAATAATCACCTCCTTCACTGTGTTTCCACTTTAAGGTCTCCTTCTGCTTCAATATCGTCCTGATTGTAAAGGGGTTTCGGCGATCACAAAATATAACGCTGCAATGATCTCAAAACAAGCAACAGTCCTGTTCAACTCTCCTTCACGCGTGTGACAAACAAGCTTTATGGGTGAAGTACTATGGAGATTCAGCTTCCTCCTGGCCAATGGGAGGCCAGCAGGGTGGGATGTTGGGAGACAGCCAATGAGAGAGCAACTCGCACATCGTGTGCAATTTTGATTGGCTGGTTTGAATTTTGAATGGCGCGTTTGACGCTTTTTGTAAGAGGAGGTTGTTTTCGCATACAGGGGACGAAAACTTAGGAAAATGTTTTTCGTAACCCAGAGTTTTCGTACCTAGGGGGTTTTGTAAGTAGGGGGCCGACTGTATTGTTTTCCAGTAACCCACGCATAACCAAATATGAGTACACCTTTCGGGGACCTTCACAGAAAAAAGTCAGGAAATAAATTTAAAAAAACGCTACTTGTTGTCAGTTGAGCAACCCGAAAGCTGCCCGAACAGACGACTGCTTCAGCCGAGCCCGGCGTACAAATGTATTCTCCTGAGCTAACGGTCCACTTTTTAGCTTTGAGAGTTTCTCTACTCGCATTTGGCCTTGCAAGCGATCATACTCATCTTTGTGATGTGTTTCAGAGTGTCGGAGCAGATTGTATTCTTTGAATACCGCCACTGCCTCTTGACAGATGATACAAACAACATTTTCTTTGCATTGAACAAAAAAAAAAAATCGTTTGTCCACTGCAGGTTTAATACCCTGCATTCTGAATCAAATTTTCTCTTCCATAACCTTTTCACCATTATTCCATTCTATTTGACGGTCAAGTCTAGAATTTTTGTTTCTTGGGGGGGGGGGGGGGGGTCTGTTGTTCTGATAGGGGCACAGACGGCAGAAGGTTGGAATAGAATGTCATGTTCTAGGTGTGTATTAGTCTTGATCGCTTGGCCAGAATAAAAAAATAATAATCACAATGCGCCTCTGATATTGTTCAGGGGGCCGGGCCAAATGTGGAGCTGTAGTTTAGGGACCACTGGTCTAAAGCATGTATTTGCAAGATTACACATAAAATTACAGGCATATTTTGGAACAGAGACAGGGCTTTGGACAAGAAAGACTTCGGAGATGATCCGGATTGAAGTCTGTATCGAGATTTTTTTTTTTTAAAGGATTCTTTAGTATTGTGAGACCGTGGATGAATCTCAACATCTTGGTTAATCTGTCAGATGGATGGGCTTGGTGGACATTTGCGCTTTCTAAAAACTATACCCCTATTTAATTTGTGCTGAATATACAGCCAACTTCTACCTCGAAATCTCATTGTGAGATGAGATGTCCTTTCGGCTTCCCCCCCTTTTTTCAGGGGTTGCCACAGCAAATGATTCGCACATTTGATTTGGCATAGGTTTTTATGTCAGATGCCATTTCTGACACAACACTTTAGCAAGGGACAGAAACACGCAGACAGCTTTGCAGCCTACTCTTTACAAAAGTCAGCAATGGTTCTTTTACATGCCACTCACCATAGGCAGTGAGAGACATGGCCGACCTTTGAAAATCCAGTTCGCTGCACTGGGGGACATTGAGAGGCATGTAGACAGTGAGCGGCATGTAAAGTAAATGCTGAAAAAGCCCCACCCACAAGCTACAAGGGTAACAAGCTTCACCCAAGACAAACTACAAAAGCTGGTGTAAACACTGGGTCAATCTGTCTATCCTGACTTTTTTGGGGGGATACACATCCATACTTTTATTGCATTGCTCATATTCCAGGTATTATAACCTTTAACCCGTGTAAATAAGGTAAGCCTGTTGGGCTTTTACACCCAAGCCTCGTGGCTCATCAGGCCGGTGCTTATCCCCGGTTTCTATAGCGTGAAGCGACTAGGAGTACAACTCCTCCTGGATGGGACGCTAGTCCATCGCAGGTTACCTTCCCAGTATATTTTTACTGGTACCCATTTATACTGCTGGATGAACAGAGGCACACTTGTGGTTGAGACCTCGCACAGTGGTCTTAGCACAGTGGGGTTCTAACTGGGATTTGAACACACGACCTCCCAATCATGGGTGCAGCACCCTAACCACTACGCCTCTGGCCCCTTGACCCGTGTAGACCTGATAATATTCCGTTTTCCAGTAGGGTGAGTTGCTAGGTCTGGGTTGCCAGATCTAATGTTGTTAATCACACTTGGCGATGGAAACTGTACTTATGTAATATACTCTATAAAATTAATGTACAAAAAATATAAAGAAACATAACTTGGATTCTGCCACTGTGGCAAAGCAAAAAAAATAAAAATAAGTTATATGTCTGGACCAGAGGATGCAATGGCCTCACTTACACACTCAACCACACCAAGGAGAAGGACGAATCAGATGAGGAGGTGTTACAGAATTGTGAGTGATGAGGAGTGTTCAGAGAAACCGAAGCACGAAGTAGCGAGGGATCAGTGACTTCAGTGCATTACGGGTTTTTCAAAAATATTCATCGAAAAACAAAAAATAAGGAAAAATGTTGCAAAACAAGGCCAATCATGCTAAAAAAAAAAAAAAAAAAAAACCAAAAAAAAAAAAAAAAAAAAAACTCAAAACCCCCCTACAAAACCACTTACATTTTTATGAGGTGCACATCTGTATGTGTGTATTTATATTTTATTTACATCTTATGCATTACTTTTGAATTTTTGTTATTGTAAGAATTTATAGCGTTGAATATGCTTTTATTGATATTATATACACATGTACGTATACGGCAGTCGGGGGGGGGGGGGGGGGGGTTGTCGATTCTACTTCGAGGAAATCAGTGGTCATGGGGAGGTCTTGGTCCCAATTAACCGTGGAAAGTGAGGGATCCCTGTATACAGATCTGCAGTAATGGTGCGTGAGAAGAGAACTATGATGTTACATATAAAATGTATTAATTTTATTCTCAAAGGCCGGCCATGTCTCTCACTGTCTTTGGTGAGAGGTTCATGTAAAAGAACCATTGCTGACTTTCGTAAAGAGTAGCTGCAAAGCCGTCAGCATGCTTCTGTCCCTTGCTAAAGGGTTGTGTCAGGAAGGGCATCCGACGTAAAAACCTATGCCAAATCAAATGTGCGAATCAGATGATTTGCTGTGGCGACCCCTGAGAAAAAGGGAAAAAGGCAAAAGGAAAAGCAGATATGAAAATATTTCTGATGCAAGATGCGTGACGTGTGAGGAATCTATTCACGTAGAATTTCTGATGAGTCGTCATTAACGCCAGTTCAGTCCGGTAATGTCTAACGTCAACAAGAGCTAATTAAAGGTGATATAAAGGTTCGATTTGGTCCAATGCAGCACCTAAGATTTTACACACACACACACATATGTAGGTATGTATATATATATATATACACACACACACACATTTTATATATATAGATATATATGTATTGCATCATTAGGGATAATAAAAAGCAGGAAATTAATTAGGAATGTAAATACTGGGCTACATACACATGCCTATTTCTAATTCTGATTGAAAGATCTCGACCTTGCAGCCAATGTCAAGAGACAGATTGCACAATTGGTGCATCAGAAACCCAAATAAGGAGGGGGAAATACGAACAGTTTTATATTAAGTAAATGGCAGTCCAATAGCATTAAAAAAAAAAGCATATTTTGAAAATCTATCTTCGAGACAGATGTGTCCTCCCAGACCGCATGATGAGATTTAGGCATCCTTTTGTGCAAGGACATCAATGATGTTCGAATGCTGCTGCTGCTGATGGATCGGACTCACCTTATACGGTCTTGTCTGTCTCATCTCATCTCCCATCATGACCACCTGATAACTTTATTTTTATTCATGGTAAACTATGAAAAATGATTTTAGAATTTTGGTGGTGTAATGGATTAAATTTCTGAATTGCTATAATATGACAGTTACCTAACCATGTGTAAAATGTAAAATATTATTTAAAAATGACAGATTGAACAGGGAAGAAATTTGCAGATGAATACAATTATTAACCCTTCATAATATTCTATATTTGGAGTCACAAAGAGACGCTCCAGAACGACAAAGACCAGGTTGCCAGATTGAATAAACATCAAATCACTTTTTTTCTTTTATACATTTCACAATGAAAAGTTGTATTTAAATTTAATACCACTTACTTTGTAGAGCATTTCTTAAATATTACTTTCGACACTTTGAGCTTCAGTCACATGGATTGTTTGTAATTAGCGAAATTAATTCTACAGAACTGGCAACCCTGGGAAATAGGTTGGGGGTTGCTGCTGCACTGTGCTGCATGTACTGCATGTACTGTACTGTATGATGGTGTCAGATTTGATGCATGCGTGCAAAAAGGATTAAGATATCCATAATGAAATCCAATTGAAAAAAAAAGAAAGAGAGAAATATCTCAGGATTAATGACAGAGACCCTCACCAGCTTCATGGCGGCGGCCATGTCATCGTAGCGCTCCGCCTGTTCGGCCAGCCGAGCCCTCTGGATGAGCTGCTCCCTGTCTGCCATCTTTCTGCGCTTTTTAAAAAAAAAACTATTCACCTAAAGCTTCGCGTTCTGTTCCTCCCGTTCCCTGTTCTCTCTCTCTCTCTCTCTCTCTCTCTCCCTTTCTCTCTCCTGCAGCGTCCTGTCGTCAATCCGGCTCACACAAGGGCTGGAAAAGGGGGCGGGGCCCGAGCGCAGCCTATTTAATAGGTGACGTCACATTCTAAAAATAGGCATAATGGCGGTGCAGGAGTGCGCACGCGCAGTCCGGCTGCTAATGCAGCGTTCAAGAGACTTCGCTGTAGTAAACGGATGCTATTCTGAAAGCAATGTGTTACACATTCCTACACGATATTTATGGAACCCCGTTTCAGAATATTGGGGGAGGGGGGTTTAAAACTCATAAAAATGATAAAAATGAGAGAATATCAATAACATGAAGTCACAATATCATATCATTAATTCATTTTATCAGTATCTTACCTCTGTTTAGAGGCACAGGGAGGCTGGCACTAATCTCAACCGACTTCGGCTGAGGTCGGGGTACACCCTGGACAGCTCACCAGGCTATAGCACGACAAAAAAAAAAAAAAATAAAAAAATAAATCACAATATTCATTTCTTTGCAGGGCCGCTTCATCCTAATATGACCGTGGGGAGGTAGGTGCCTGCATCTCACCTAATTCTGGGAAAGGCGGGATACACCCTGAACAATTCCCTTGCATTTTCATACAGGGTCAACACATACCCCACACCACTGACACCCAAACGCACACCTAGGGGCAATTTGGGACCGCCAATTCACCCAAGGTGCATGTTGGTCAAATGGGAGAGAAAACCAACGTTTCTGGAGGAAATTCTACACAACACCTTGAAGAAGCCCAAGGCCTTGCATGAGGCCTTTAATTACGCCTTTAATTATGTGGTAATTTGAGATATTTATCTTAGATTAAGATTTTAAGGATCCCATAAAATTTTGAAATCATGAGAGCGAATCAATTAATCAATAAAGTATAAGAAATGGGTTATTTATTGTGAGACCAGACCAAAAATCCAGATTCTGAAACCATTATTTCATTTATTTATTTGAGATATTGTTATTATTACAACATCCAAGAGGGGGAACTGAAAGGAGGGAGGGGCGAAACAGAGCCCTCCATTATGACTTTGTAAGGTTAGGGAACCCCACCCCAACCCTCCCCTCCCCAGGGAACTCCATGGACAGTACAGAACTCTCTGCACAAGAGTGGAATAAACCAAAGGAGAAATTATAGTTTTTAATGCTAGCATGTAGGAAAGTACAGCGCACAAGGATTTCACAATTCGTCTTTTTTTTGTAAACACAAAAACAGTATAATTTTATACTGTATGTATGTACAATATATATATATATATATATATATATATATATATATATATATATATATATACACACACATATATATATATATATACATATATATATATATTTATTTATATATATATACATATACATATATATATATATATATTTATTTATATATATATATATATATATATATATATATATATATATATATATATATATATAGGTGGAGTACTGGTTAGTACATCCGTGTCATAGCAAGAAGGTCCTATGTTTGATTCCCAGCTTGGGCATTTCTGTGTGGAGTTTGTATGTTCTCCCCGTGCATGTGTGGGTTTCCTTGGGGTACTCCGGTTTCCTCCCACAGTCCAAAAACATGAACAATAGGTTAATTGGTTGTTCCAAATTATCACTAGGTGTGAGTGGTTGTGTGAGTGTTGACCCTGCAATGGCCTGGCGACCTGTCCAGGGTGTACCCAACCCTCGCCCAGAGTCAGCTGAGGGGGGGGCACCTTTTCTGAAATGAATATATATATATATATATATTACACATACACACACACACACACACAGGGATACCATCGCCAGCTGATCTCCAAGCTCAGCTTCAGGATCCCGCCCACAAGAAGGCCGTAGGGAAAGAAAGCACCAAGACGTCTGAACGTCCCCAAACTAAAGCGTCCGCATGTGAAACAGTCCATGGCAGAGGAAATAGACAGCTCACTGGAACCCCTTAATCTTGACTCTGAGATGTTGTGAAGTCAAACTGGGCGAGCTTCCAAGATTGTCTATAATGCTGCTTTGGTAGTATTGGGCTCAAACACACGAAAACACCAGGACTGGTTCGATGAGAATGATGACCGCATCAGTGCGCTGCTCGAAGAGGAACACCGCCTTAAAAAAAGTGCTCCTCAGCGATCCCTCTTCCGTCTCAAAGAAAGCTGCCTTCACCAGCTCTAAAAGAACAGTTCAGCGCAAGCTACGCCTTATGCAGGACTCCTGGCTGAGCATGAAGGCCAATGAGATCCAGTCATTCGCCGACCAGAATGACTCCGAGAACTTTTACAGTACATTCAAGGCCGTTTACGGACCCACAAAGTCAGGATCAACCCCGCTCCTTAGTGCCTAATGGGAACAGTCTGATCACTGAAAGTGTATCGAGCAGTAATCTTACCTTCTATGCTATACGCATGCGAGACCCGGACGGTATACAGTCGTCACGCCAAACTGATGAACTCATTCCACATGTGAAGCCTGAGAAACTGCTGCACACCAAATGTCAGGACAAAGTACCTGACACTGAAGTCTTTTAGAGGGCTGACATGGTGACCTCTCGTGGTGTGTCTGCATTCGAGGAAAACCGCATCAAGCAGCAGCAGCAGAAACGCCAGCAGCAACAGAGCAGGGCCAGCGTCAGCTCTCAGCCTGGCTCCCCCAGCGCTATCCCATGCCCCCACTGCAACAGACAGTTTCGAGCAAGGATTCGACTTTTTATCCATCTTCACACTCACAACCCGCAGTGATTTTGAGGTCTTGGTCGTCTTTGCCAGCGAAGGACGAATATCTCATATATATATATATATATATATGCTACTTTATATGCCCTCGTTACTTTATGCTTCAATTCATTCGGCTTCAGTGCATCGCAGTTTTTATTTTTAAAATATTCATCGAATTAAAAATAAGGAAATTAAGCAAGAATAGGGGAAAAATTTCAGGAAAATGCCACAAAACATAGCAAATTATGCAAAAAAACCCAAACAAACAAAAAAAAAACAACCCAAAACACCCCATCAAAACTACTTACATTTTTATGTGAGGTGCGCATCTGTTATTTACATCTTATACATTATTTTTGAATGTTTAATTGTTATTATAAGTATTTACAGTGTTGATTAAGTATTTATTGATATTATACAGACATATACATGTACGTATACGTCAGTTGGGGGGTTGAAATACATCAGTCGGCGCGGAATTCGGCGGTCCAGGGGTGTCTCGGTCCCAATTAACTGCAGAAAGTGAGGGATCCCTGTATATATATATATATATATATATATATATATATATGTATACACACACACACACACACACACATATATATATATATATATATATATATACAGTGACACCTCAGCTCACGAACATAATTGGTTCCCAGAAAGTGTGTGTGAGGCGAAAAGTTCGTCTTCCGAACATTTATTTCCCATAAGAAACCATTAAAATGAGAATAATCCGTTCCCAGGTCCCCATAAAACATAATTTTCTACTAAATAAGCCTTAAAACTACACAAAAATATACCTTATTTTATGTATAATAAATGTGCTATTGTATTGTAATTAAAGAAATAAACTGTACTGTATAATAAAGTGGTTTTATTTACCTTTGTGATGGTAGTTGATGGCTTGATGGAATGGAGTGGGAGGAGGAGGGAGGGAGGGACTTACTGTTTGGAAGGAGTGTTTGGAAACGCCTACTGTTTGGAAACACCCTTAGCCACACACGCACCCTTAATAGCTTCCTTGTTCTTAAGGATGGGAGCAACGGTAGACTTAGCGTACTGGTACTGGGACGCTGAGTCACACAAACGCACACCTCGTTCGTGTTTTTCAATGATCTCCGCCTGTGGTGGGTCTTTTTCGGTCCCATAATAGCAAAAGTACACTCAATATGGTCCAAAATGTCTAGCAAACACAAACCACGTCCGCACTCAAAGAAAGGGGTGACGAACTGGGACGCCGTGAGCGTCGTCAACTTCTCGTGGCCGCCACCGTGGCGCTTGTTCGACCGCGTGGTTTGGTTAGATCCGCCCGAAAACTAGTTCGTCAGCAGAGACAATATGCTCGCAAATTTAATGTTCTTGAGGCGAAAAGTTCGTGAGCTTAAGCATTCGTCAGCGGAGGTTTTACTGTATGTATATATATATATATATATATATATATATATATATATATAAAATAGGTCTTTGAGACTTAAATATATACTTAATCTCCAAATAGCAAGACAGTAGTTGATTTATAGGCATAACTTTTAGGATAGGCTGTGATTTGGGAATTAAACGAGAAAATCATGACCCCCATTGAGGAGATTAATATTCCATCAATGAATTTAACAAAGAGTACTTCAGTCCATTGGGGGAGAGACCACACACGCGCACACACACACACACACACACACACACACACACACAGCTGACATCATTGCTTTGTAAATCTGTAATCCTACCTGTTTTTGAATGGGAATAAATAAAACATATACAGTGACTATTAAATAAATGAACATGACCAGGCTGAGAGGACGACATCATCATGTTTCCTTAAAATCTAATTTAAAATCACACCCTCCCTGTACAATACAGCAGGTTATATTTTAGTTTTCGACAAATGACCCCCCCCCCAAGATGTACCCCGGAGGATCACTGCACCATCAGCACTACACTTCTTCCTTCCTGAGGTAATGCAGCAACATCTGCTGACACTGAAATCTCCAGACATGTTGATTTAGTCTTTTATTTCCTGTCCGTGATCAAGCACCGATCAGGTTTCACCTGCTGACTGCGGTTAAATTTGATTGGGTCAAATTACTTCCCGTCAGCTGTGTATATGTACATGGACATACATTTATTATTATGCCTGTGAGTCAATCCCGTTAGTCCTTGCTTTAACCCTCTGGAGTGTCTCTCAGGGGGCACTAGAGTTCATCTTCTCCACACAGTTCTCCCAGAAGCTCACTAGTCGGTTGTCCTTGTTGGCACAGAAGTCGGTGAAGTCTCGGAGAAGACGCTCGGTAAGCTTCTCGTCTCCCAGCACGCCAGTGCGCCATGCTTTGGTCAGCATGGTGTTGTAGGCCCAGTGGTAGCCGATGTGCTCTTCGGGGCCAAACAGGCTCTGACTGGCCGAAGAGGCGGAGTTACGGCGCCGCCGCTGCTGACCAAATGAGTACTTCCTCTTTGAGTAAGGCAACTGCATGAACATTGTTCCTGGATAAACAGGAAGTGATTTTACATATAAAAACAATAAATATCCCAAGAGAGTGAACTGATCAGATTGCATTGTTCCTGTGAAGTGAAACACTAAAACAATTATTCACCTCAGGATCAGTGGATATCAATGAATATTCCCCTTGCTATTCAGTCTTTGGGATTATCTCAGCGATATCCACATCACCCTTTTATATATACTATATTCTAAGAAATAATAATAATAATAATAATAATAATAATAATAATAATAATTATTATTATTATTATTATTTTTGTGTTTTACCTGTGATATGGATGTACTGAGGCTTGTTCTCAGCAGGGAAACTGAAAGCTGATGCAGAAAACTTATCCTGAACAAAGCCAAACCTGATAAACAAAAGCCAGGAGTCCTTTCAACGAAATTTAAAATCAGAGCAGAAATTTAAAAATAATATTTTTTAAATCAATTTACCTGTAAAGTATCGCCTCCTGGAAGAGCTGCATCCGCTCCCAATATGTCTCCGGTTCAAACCCTAACCGAGACATCAGAATAA
This sequence comes from Plotosus lineatus, assembly GCA_024760905.1. Taxonomy (NCBI): domain Eukaryota; kingdom Metazoa; phylum Chordata; class Actinopteri; order Siluriformes; family Plotosidae; genus Plotosus; species Plotosus lineatus. Next base: position 57,338,797 of record CM045735.1, on the reverse strand, counting down.
TTGCAAATTTCCGACTGGGATTAATAAAGTATCGGCCGATCTATCGCTCTATCTATCGAAGCCAATCATCAGACATCAAGACCAAAGCGCGTTACCACTGACAGCATGTTTGTACACCCCCCATGTCACTTAAAGCCAGGGTTGGTAATTTGGAAAGCTAGCAAAATCTGATTGTAACATCTCGTCAGGGCTTCTTGTCTTTCCCCTTTAAAGACCACGCCCCCTTCCACACATGCTGTTGAGGTGTAAAGACCATTTCAACCAATAGAACTGTGTTAGTGTACACATCTTAAAATATTACTAACCACTTTAAAGTTACAGTGATACCTCAGCTCACGAACATAATTGGTTCCCAGAAAGTGTGTGTAAGGCGAAAAGTTCGTCTTCCGAACATTTATTTCCCATAAGAAACCATTAAAATGAGAATAATCCGTTCCCAGGTCCCCATAAAACATAATTTTCTACTAAATAAGCCTTAAAACTACACAAAAATAGACCTTATTTTATGTATAATAAATGTGCTATTGTATTGTAATTAAAGAAATAAACTGTACTGTATAATAAAGTGGTTTTATTTACCTTTGTGATGGTAGTTGATGGCTTGATGGAATGGAGTGGGAGGAGGAGGGAGGGAGGGACTTACTGTTTGGAAGGAGTGTTTGGAAACGCCTACTGTTTGGAAACACCCTTAGCCACACACGCACCCTTAATAGCTTCCTTGTTCTTAAGGATGGGAGCAATGGTAGACTTAGCGTGCTGGTACTGGGACGCTGAGTCACACAAACGCACACCTCGTTCGTGTTTTTCAATGATCTCCGCCTGTGGTGGGTCTTTTTCGGTCCCATAATAGCAAAAGTACACTCAATATGGTCCAAAATGTCTAGCAAACACAAACCACTTCCGCACTCAAAGAAAGGGGTGTGACGAACTGTGACGCCGTGAGCGTGCGTCAGCTTCTCGTGGCCGCCACCGTGGCGCTGTTCGACCGCGTGGTTTGGTTCGTCCGCCGAAAACTAGTTCGTCAGCAGAGACTATATGCTCGCAAATTTAATGTTCTTGAGGCGAAAAGTTTGTGAGCTTAAGCGTTCGTCAGCGGAGGTTTTACTGTATCTCTAAACACGAAAGATACTTCGGATCATTTGTTTGATATTTGTGAGCGTTTACCTTCGAACAGGTTGTCGTTGGCATCTTTGAGTAGGCACTGGATATTGAGGGGGATGAAGAGCTGAGCGCGCAGTGGGTCACCATACAGATAAGAAGGCAATGCGAACGGCACTTCCAGCACTGGCACCAACAGGAAGCCACATGATGCTGCCTTCCTGTGCCAGCCTTGCACCTGAAAGAACACCATTTTACACACACACACACACACACACACACACACACACACACACACACACACACCCACACCTCTTTTTACACAGATGCAGTTTTATTTTAAAGGAAGGTGACTCCCTAGAAAACTGCACTGGAGAGGGAAGGTAATGAGAGATGAAAAAATGGAATGAAACCAACTCAACCCCAGGTGAACGTGGTTCATCTCAGACCTGTGAACGAAGGTGTTTTTACATATACAGGATGTGGGATTATGAGCACGATCACTGACCATCTCGAAGAGCACCGCCGCCGTTACGGCCATCCAGTGCAGCTTGATCTCGAAGGCCATGTTGGGGGAAAAGTTGCCGTGGTAATAACAGCTGCACCATTCTGTACGATCGCTGCGGTTGTTCACGTCCACGTCCAGAGTGACCGTCTTCTGCTCTGGGACTGTAGCAGCTGCGACAGAGAGAGAGAGAGAGAGAGAGAGAGAGAGAGAGAGAGAGAGACAGAGAGATGGGGAGATAGTGAAAGATGGATGTAGAGATCCGTGAGGAAGAGTAATGAGAGAGAACAGACAGAGGGAAGGACAGAAAAATGGAAAGGAAAAAATAGAGAAAATTGTGTAGAAAAAGGACAGAGATGGAAGAGGAAGAGAGAGAGAGAGAGAGGGGGAAGAAAAAGATGGATGGAAGACAAGAAAGCGATATAGAGAAATGCGAGGGAAAGCGAGAAAGAGCGCAATGGGAAAAAAAGAAAGGAGGAGGGACAGCAAAAGAAATAGAGAGAAACGGAAGTAGAGAGAGAGAGAGTGTGGAAGGGACAGAGACAAAGAGAGCGAAAGAATGAAAAAAAAAAAAAAACACAGAGTGACATCAACAGAACGACGAATACAGAAAGAGCTCGATGGAAAAGAGAGAAAGACGGAAACAAGAGGAAGTAGAAGAAAGACGGAGGATTTATGCTAATCAGAGCAAATAGATGGAGCTAAGCTTATAGGTTCTCCGAGTCACAGCTGAGAGAGGGATCCAGCAGTGGGCAGGGTCATGTTTAAGGTGGTGTTTACCGAGCAGGGCGGCGGCTTGGCTGCGTCCCCCGAAGCTGCGACTGAACGAACTATGTCGGCTGGCATATGAGGTGGGTCGGCTCGGCAGCCATGGCAACAGGAAGGTGGGAAGGTCACAGGTGCGCCGCTCCTCTAGCGTGAACGCCACCTCAAACCACTTCCTCTGGAACAGCGCAAAATCGTCGACCGCCGCCGCAGACATAGCGTTGCTGCACGTAGCTGTGGGATCAGCACAGGGCTTTACTCACATCTAACTTTATAACAATTAATCATTTAAAATAGATAATTATTCAAGCACCGCCCCTCATCTTTAACTCTTTCTCTCACTTCCTCTTCACAACAGCTGCTGATCACATTTTATAATGGACATTTTTATCACTTTTATGACGTGACTCTCACCCTTCTCGTTGTCTTTGTCCACGATCCTATAGAAATAGAATCCATAGACGAAGGTGCGCATGGCCTCGCCGGATGCGTGAGTGATCAAGCCGTCGTCTAGCATTTTCTACAAAAACGCCACAGATACAGTCGAGTAGTATGCATGACACTTTCACAGATACGTCTTTAATGAACATTCCATAACATTACCTTTAAACGAAAAACAATATAATGTTTCACTGTACTACATCTCAACACCCTGCTGCTGTTCCTTTTCCTAAACCAGCACACGCCCATTTGACGGACTCGTTATTCTTAGAAGCACATACACAATGTTAATATAACTTTAGGATATTTTATGTTTTATTTGGTTTGGGCAGGTATATACATAAAGATTGTAAACATGTACAGGGATCCCTCGCTACTTCACGCTTCAATTATTGCGGCTTCAGTGCATCACGTTTTTTGTAAAAAAATTAATAAATAAATATTCACCGGATTAAAAAATAAGGAAATTAAGGAAGAATAGGTGGAAAAGTTAAGGAAAATGTCACAAAAACAAGGCCAATTATGAAAAAACAAAAAACAAAAACCCAAAACAAACAAAAAAAAAACATAAGCCAACACGTATTTTTCCTTCATCTACTGATTTTTTTTATTGTTCGATGAATAATTTTGAAAAACCCGCAATGCACTGATGCCACAGGAACAGAAGCACGAAGTAGCAAGGGATCACTGTATTTGTTAAATTATTATTAGTAGTAGTATTATCACAATTAACTGTGGCATTCCAAACACATGAATTTGATTATCACCCCCCTAGTGGACAATCTACGCAACATCACCACTCAAAACATGGAAAAATCTTTCATCTCTGCGCCATTTACAAAAAATAATACTGATTTATGCCCAATTTACCATCTCTTACTGGGTGACGGTATCTGTGATTTATCGGTCAGGTCCTAGTTGATGGTTTACCTGCATGATGTCCATAGCAATGCCCTGAGTGGCCACATTCTCCACTGTGTTTATTAGCCAGTGCACCACCTCAGCACTGATGAAGCAGTTATGGGGCAAACCCTTCTGCTCAGGCAGCAGCTGCACACCCGTACTGTGCATGTGCATGCACACACACACACACACACACACACACACACACACACACACAATTGATATATATTTGTCATGTAGGGCCATTGTTACTGCAGTGGAAAAGCTCATATAAACATCCTGGTGGTATTAAGACTCTTACTTTGGGTGTTTGATGGCCTCCAGAATCTCCATCATGGTAGAGGAGGAAGACAAACTGCCTTGCTGTGCTCTGAGTGGAGAAGAACAGCATCATCAGCAATTTTGTGCCAAGGACAAAAGACAACATGCTTTTTTTCACAATAACTAAACAGATGAAATTGAAGACATTTTTTAACACGAGTTTAAAAGACAAAAGCAAACCTACAGGAAGTGAGAGTCTTTCAATAGCTTCACATCTAGAGAAAACAACTGTCTTGTATCCTTACAAAACAACCTACTAAACCATGAATCTTTAGCTAGCTTTAGCTATGCTTGAACATCATATTCCCAGTTGCTTAGCAACAGTGCACCCCATGTATTTTTCATATTGTGGTCGTTCTTGCCTGTTGAAACATCACTAATGAATACTTCCAACCTATGTATTTACCCTGGTTCAGGTCCCGAAGCGGTCTCCGTAGCTCCACCCACCACCATCCTGTCATTTGATAGGCTCCCTCCTTTCTCTATCAACCCTGCATCAGCAGGAGGCTCAGCAGGCATCTTCAAGAAGTAAGTCCAGAGTTAAATTACACCTCCATTTGAATAAATACCTCCTACTTCTACATCAAAAGTTACCCAAACACAATTGCAATTATTTACATGCAAATATTCTACCTCTACAAGTTATTTCCTAATACAAAATAAAAGTCCATGCAGGTTAGGGCTGGGCAACATGACCGGGAAATCGTAAATAATCGTGAAATAAGAAGTCGCAATCCACATTCCTGTGAAATCAAAGGAGTCCTGACATTTCCTTTTAATATCATATGACATTTTTTATATCGCCCCTCCCAGGACACAGGACACAGAAACATTAATCAGCATATTGCTCCACTCACGCTCTTCTTACGGCTGCGGGTTGGTTAATCTGTTAATAACATTCTTTGAGTAAGCCATCATGCATTCGTTGGACAAAGAGCAATGGCGAGCCCGAGGACGTTACTGACCTGAGAGTGAGACAGGTAGGAGGAGCGAGGGCTACGAATAAAATCCAACATGAACGCAGCATCCTATCAGCATACAGGAGAAAAAAAAAGAAAGCCACAGAGAGAGAGAGATACGGACAGACAGAAGAACCCAGAAAGTTGAAGGTGATCACACAGCAGGAAAGTTGCATGTCTTCAGCACTGCACAGTCTCAGCTAGATACATCCTCGAATTATTTCTCATAAAGAAATCATCTATGTTAAAATACGTTGGTAAATCTTCCACGCTAGCTGCCGGAGCGGTGCGGTTTCATCATATAAACATGTTATTAAAGTATCAGCTACTCAATGGTGGTGTTTTTTGTGCTTTGTACATCTAATTATTATTTACAATTATTACTTAAAAGTATTTACAATAAAGAATCAGTGAGCGTCACAAACCGTACGTTTTTGTCTGCCATTTCAATTCAAGCATTATTCTGAGTTTGCGGAGTGGATATCTATAATTAGTCATTCAAGAGATTCTAGGTATTGGATCATTGTCATCGGAAAACTGAACACAGGGGTCCCTCACTTTCCGCGGTTAATGGGAACCGAGACCTCCCCGCGACCACCGATTTCCGCAAAGTAGGATCGACCCCCCCCCAACTGACGTATACGTACATGTATATGTGTATATAATATCAATAAATAGATATTCAACGCTATAAATGCTTATAATAACAATTAAACATTCAAAAATAATGCATAAAATGTAAATAAAATATAAATACACACATACAGACGCGTGCGTGCACACAGCTGCGCACCTCACATTAAAATATAAGTAGTTTTGTTGGGGGGGGGTTGGGGTTTTTTGTTTTTGTTTGGATTTTTTTGCTTAATTGGCCTCGTTTTGCTGCATTGTCCTTAACTTTTTCCCTATTTTTCCTTAAAATCCTTTTTTTTATTTATTTTTTGATGAATATTTTTGAAAAACCTACGATGCACTGAAGCCGCAGAAACTGAAGCACGAAGTAGCGAGAGATCACTGTAATCAATTAACTGCCATCAAATTATTGATTTTAAAGATTATTTAAATAGATGCTAAAACAATTCGAGCATTCAGCTTTTGTATGACATGGAAAATTATTCAGTCTTTTTTTGGGGGGTTGCTAACCTCTTCACCAAATAATTCACCATATCATACTTCAGTAATCACTTATTAGAACAGTAACCCCCGTTATTCGCGAGGGTTGCATTCTGCCCCTTCCGGCAGATCCTGAAAATCCACGAGATACTGACACGGTTTTAAAACCCTACGTATGATATTATATGCACTAAAATATGCTTCTTAAACACATTCTATAGACAGTCTTACTCATTAATACAGTAATAATGTACTAAAATGTAGTAACGATTAAGAAAAAACTTTTTCAATTTTGTACTGTGATAATATTCATTAATGAATAAAGTGCTATGGCTCATTACCAGAAGCTAGAGAAGATCCAGGGTATTTGAGTGGCATCATAGGGCTTAAACAATAATTAAAAACACAGTAAAAAAGCATGAATTGACAATTCAAGCAATCACGTTGATGACACGTGTTCAAAGGAGGAAAAACAAAAAGAGGCGTACACATCATCTGCGACCAATCAGGAGGAGAGAGAAGCAAAAGCTCTCAGCAATTGACTAAATTTGAATCACGTGCCAGTAACTTCTGGGTTTGCCGCTAATCCGCGATTATGTGGCCGCGAGCGATGAACAGCGAATGGGCAAAGGCTTACTCTACATACTACATAGGGATCGTACAATCTTACTGGATTGCTTTCTCAGTATAATAGACATTATTATTCATTCATATTATTCATTCAAGAGATTTTCTTGTTTGAGTTTCTGATTGGTGGAAAGTCATTATATAATTCTCAATATTGCTATGCGATAACCAAATTATTACGCTGTTGCCATGAGTTAAGTTGAATGATTTTCGCATAAATGGTACATGTTCTACTTTATTACTGTCTACTTAATAAATTACAATACATTGGTAGAGAGCACCATGGCCGTCCGTGCTGAGCACACTTGCACTTCACAGATTGTTCTAACATTTTTGGAGCGCCCCCTTTAGACAATATGGAAATATTTATATTATTTGGTGTAGCAGCCTCGGTACGTTTCACAGTGTCTTACAAGTGGCTTGTTTAACCGAAGTTTTATTTGCTGCTGCTGTTTTCTACGTTGGTCTTTTCAAATACTTCTGCATGTCGTGAATTAGCAGGATGTAAACTGTGCAGTCATGATTTCCTAAAGTTTTTCGGCTAGAAAACAAGCAACAGGAAAAGCAAAAATCACCAAAAAGACCAGATCACATAACTTAATGTTTTACATTTCACTGGTGTTTGTTGACATTTTTTTGTACATCGAAAAAAAAGAAAGAAAATGTGATTTGAAGTTGCCATGACGAATTTCACTATGATTGATTATTATATAAATGATTACAGCTAAATATTTTAACAGAGAAAAGGTATGATTGTAGAACAAATCAGGAACCAAGAAGAAATGAAAGAAAGAAAGAAAGAAAGAAAGAATAGACAGAGATAAAAAGGCACTCATTTGATGCTTGGTCCTCAAGAAACAAATCCCTAAATGAGAAGCACCACAATACAGTGCACGCATGCACGCACACGCGCACACACGTTTCTCCCCCATTTAAAGCAATCTGTCACCTTTCTAGGGCTGTCAACATAGGTGGTTGCCACGGCAACGGCAGCAGCAGCATCACCGAATGACGTGTTTGCTTTAACCGCCGCATGCTGAGAGGCAGCCTGCTGCTCCTCCAGAGTCCTACAGAGAGACATGGATGCGTCTGTGTGTTTCCAGTCCAGCATTAAGCTAATGAATCTTTATAAGATGCAGGTATAATTAAATAATTAGGATATGAAAAATGAATTATAAATAGCCCAATTTCCATAATTAGACACACACACACCTCAAAAGCTTGCTTTTTTGTATGTTACAACATGAGATCGGTACCACACATGCTGCTATTTCCATGGCAACATTCTATGGGAACAGGGTAAGACTTACTTATGAGTCTGATCCAGCTCAAGCAGTGTGGTAAGAGCGGAAGCACCTTTCTTAACCAGCGGGGGCGCTAGAGGCTCTGGGGTGTAAGGAGAAATCGGTGACGTCACCTGAAGACCCTTCATGGGCGCTCCTTTCTGTCAACAATAACAAGAACATAACATTATTCTAAGCTGCCTCCAGATATGTAAATGAGGCATGGTCACTGTGCTGTCAGTCATACTGAAAGGGGCGTGGCCAACAAGCTCTCAGTCTGGGATACTGTATGTCAATCAAAAAAAAGGTGTGGCCACTGTGATGTCATTAATAACATAGGAGGTATGGCCACTGTGCTGTCAGTCATGGTAAAGGTTCGTGGCTGCTGGGCTGTCAGTCCTAGGAAGAAGAGGAGATGAAGCCCCTAGAGCCCTGCGCGGGCCAAGATCACAAGCCCGCGCTCGCCCCGAAAATTAGGATTGTTGCCCGCAGCCCGCCCCTCACATTTTCCCTTGTAAGTCAGCCCGCTCCGCCCAACCCCGCAAGTGAAATTCTAACCTGGCCCGCAGCCCGCCCCACCCCAAATGAGTTTCTAATTCTCAGCCCGCACCCGCCCCGCAGCCTGCACAACACAACTACATATTAATCTTCAACCTTTAATTCACATTTTTTTCACAACAGCCAAATAATGTATATTTACCCGATACAAAGTGTTCGCTGCATATTCTACTGTATTCTGTAGGATTCCAGTCTTTCCTATTTACCGCTGCGATCCACTTGGCTTTTCTCTCCGGGTCAGATGGAAAACGATAAAATGACAGTGCAGGATTTACTCCTCTGGCTGTGCAAATAAGACTTTTAGGTTGACTAGAAATTATTTTAAAATGTTTAGCAATGTTGAATGAGCGAGCGTCCGGATCATGCCGTCCAATATGGCAGATAAACAAAAGCCACGTGACCCTGTGGCGTCACGTGCAAAACCTTAACATGTGAGGTGCTCAAAACCGAAAGAAGTATACTTGTGGGTTATACGGACTTCCGGTCTTTGAAGTGAGCAGAAACGCCGTTGAACTCGTTTAGAACTCAGCCTGCACTGATGTGAATCACCAGCAGAGCGGAGAGTTCTCTTTCTTTTCTGAACAGCCCTCATGAATCCGTGACATAGCCTGCAGCCCGCCCCGCAAAACTTGGATCATTCTCAACCCGCCCCGCCCCACCCCACATAAGTTTCAAACTGACCCGCCCTGCCCCGCAAACTAAAAAGTCTGACTTTAAATTTGGGCCCGCGGGGTGGGTTTCAGGGCTCTAGTAGCCACCATGCTGCTTCTTGTTCTTTTGGGTTTTCCCCTTTTTTTTCAAAAAAAATTTGACTTTAAGTTTGATTTGACATAGGTTTTTATGTCTCATGCCCTTCCTGACACAACCCTTTAGACAGGGACAGAAACAAGCTGACCGCTGTGCAGCTCCTCTTTACGAAAGTCAGCAGTGGTTCTTTCTCGCCATAGACAGTGAGAGACATGGCCGTCCTTTGACAACCCAGTTAGCTGAACAGGGTGGTGTAGCCACCATGCTGTCATCTTACTAAAGTAGAAGTCTCAGTTATAGTGAAGGATGCCTGGCTATTCTGCTGTCAATCAAAGTGAAGGAGGCATGTCCACATAAAACCCTGTGTGTTTCACTACTAGCGAAGGAGACGTAGCTAATATGCTGTCTGTCACATGGAAAAAGGCATATCTCTCATTCGCAGTCCACCACCATCTTCTTGTCTACTCACCCGGATAATTCGATCGGACCGATGTCGTCTCCGGATTCTGTTCAGCCCCTCCAGAAAACGTATAAAGCCATCAAGCAAAGCCCAATCTCCTGACCCTGCTGCCACAGCTCCTGGCCCATCCCCGTACACATCCCAGTGGCCGTCGCCATCTGCCACTCGCCTGGATCCGCCCGCAGGGAGTAACAAGAAGCGGGTACGCCAGAACTTAAGAGAGTCAATAAGGCTGTGGGAACAAATGAGCAGTGAATGTCAGCACCACCTGTAGTGCAGCGTAGGGAGGAAGAAAAACAAACAAAGAAACAAACAAAAAAAATTCATAGAACAGTTTGTGATGGTGCACCTGAAGTCTTCAGAGCCAGCTGAGCAGATGTACTGGTCTAGATAGTTCCACTTATACTCCTCCAATCGTTCGTGACTGAACTCCACCCAGCAGGGCACAAAATGGCCGTCAGCATGTGGGGGGCACAGATTGTAGCTGTACTGAATCTGGGTGGATTCATAGGGATACCTAGACAGGGCATGCACAGCCACACACACAGTTGTAAAACTAACCCAATGCTTACTCGTGTGTGTGTGTGTGTGTGTGTGTGTGTGTGTGTGAGAGAGAGAGAGAGAGAGAGAGAGAGAGAGACTGACTTAGGCAGGTAGCGTGTGACAGTGATGATTTTGTCTTTCAGACAGACTTTGTGGAAAGTTCGTCCCATGCTGAGCCAATACAGACTCTCCTCTTCCTCAGCTTTTCTCCGAGACACCAGACCTGATATTCATCAGAACACATGATGGAATGAAATCTCTTCAGGAACTGGTGCAACAGTTACCAGTTCAGTGGTACAGAGGGCTTTATACACAGAAAATACCCCAACAGGAGGGACAAGCACAGGACAATAAATACAAAGTAGTCATAACCCCAATGTTACAGCAAAGAGATGGGGACAGACAGAGGGAAAGAGAGCACAAAAGAGAGAAGGGGTCAAAGACAAAAGAGGTAGAGAAAGAGATAAAGATACACTGAGAGAGGAGAGAGAAAGGGACAGATAAAAGGCAAGAGAGTGGGAAAGACAGCGAGAGAGAGAGAGAGAGAGAGAGAGAGAGAGAGAGAGAGAGAGAGAGATACACAGACACTGTACAGCCTGTGAAGAATTGTACTCCTCTGTTAGCCCTGCCAAGACTTTATTTACCCCTGGAGTAAAGAGGGCTGCTGCTAAGGGGCGGGGCCATTGTGGGTGGGGTCTTTCTGTTGTTGGGCTGGACGATGATCTGATAGCCCTGCATCAGTCTCTGGCAGATAAACTCCTCGAACACATGTGGTGCGCTTACCACTGGGGCCTCGTCATCACGCCTGGGTGTGCACAAAAACGCACGATTATTCAAGAGAGATCCTTTAAAAAAAATTCCTGTCATTCATTCATTTAAAATCCCAAGCACATCAGAAAGTCCACAGTAGGATTACAGTGGACTGCAGGAAGCGTCTCAAGAGGCCTTGCTGTAGAACTGTGCGCGTGTGTGTGTGTGTGTGTGTACCGGTCCAGATCAGTGTGTGGTAGCAGGTCATAGCAGCCCTCTGTGTAGTCATTCTGCAGGGACTGGCGCTCTGGGAAGTAGTCGGTGGTAAGAGGGAGACATGCCGGCGTGGTCAAAGACTTCCAGTCCACGCCGACTGTGCAGCAGAACGCGGGCACTGTAGGAGGGGCAGAGAGCTGCAGGGCTTCAGGAGTATGCACGCACGCACACACACACACACACACACACACGCACAGACAATGCCGCAGCATAGAACCACACACACACAAAGCCCCAAATGGAACAAGTATATAAAAGAATATGGACAGTGACACAAACGCCCAACGAGAACATATAGAGAAAAGACAAAGGAAATGAAATGGAGGGAAAAACAGGTCCATTGATGCACAAAATAACACAAGGAAGGGGGGGGGTGGACAGAGAGAAAACAGAGGTAGGGAGGGGAGAAAAAAAGGAGACAGTGGGTTACTCTGGTGCTCTTCATTGTGTCTGATGATGCTGTTGATGCAGTCTACAGCGTGTTCAATTAATCATGCACTGTGGGATTAGAGTGAAAGTCGGTCAATTACACACACACACACACACACACACACACACACACACACACACACACACTATTCCAGAATGTACCTCATTCTATACAACATAAACGAGCCTAGATAGACATGAGTACAGATGTTGCTTTGCTTTAATTGTTTTCTTTTGTCCCCTCACTAGGGGAGTTTATACACACACACACACACACACACACACACACACACACACACACACACATATATATATATAAATTAAAAACCGGGAGACAAGTTGGTTTGAAATCTAATTTTTTTTTGGCTTGGTTTCATCAAGATTTCCACAGTTGGACCCCGTCAAACTATTGGTCTTTTTTTTAGTTATAATTTTATTAATAATTTCAGACAAACTCAATTTCAAAGTCAGAATTTCCTCAGATAGTTTCATGATACTGTAAAGGATTTTGAAGGATGATCTCCTGACTGTAAAAGAAATTCTCTTGAGAACCAAGATATCATTGCTCAGGTATTAATTTAAAATTCAACCATAAATAATGTTATAACTTTTATAAAATTTTGCTTGTAATTTTTGCCTAGTTCTTCTTTAGTATCAGTCATATCTTTAGTCATAATTCTATAATTTTAGTGATAATTTTCTCAGATGGGCTCACAATACTGTACCACCCCAGTGGAGCTAACTGGGTTACCAAAGGCCAGCCATGTCTCTCGCTGTATGGTGAGAGGTTCATGTAAAAGAACCATTGCTGACTTTCGTAAAAGAATAGCTGCATAGCCGTCAGTGTGTTTCTGCCCCTTGCTAAAGGGTTGTGTCAGGAACGGCATCCGACGTTAAAACCTATGCCAATTCAAATGTGCGAATCAGATGATTCGCTATGGCGACCCCGGAAAAAAGGGGAAAAGCCGGAAAAAAAGAAAGAAGAGGTCCCACAATACTATAATGTATATTAATTCTGGCTGTTAAAACATCCAGTGAAGCGAACACACACGTTCTGTGACATTTCACATGGCATCTTCTTCTTCTTCTTTTCCTATCGGCTTTTCCCTTCAGGGGTCGCCACAGCGAATCGTCTGCCTCCATCTCACCCTATCCTCTGCATCGTCTACTCTTACTCCAACTACCTTCATGCCCTCCACCACATCCGTGAATCGTCTCTTTGGTCTTCCTCTAGGCCTTCTGCCTGGTAGGTACTCACTATCCCTCCTCTGTACATGTCCAAACCATCTCAATCTAGCCTCTCTGACTTTGTCTCCAAAACCTCTTACATGTGCTGTCCCTCTGATGTACTCATTCCTGATCCTGTCCATCCCCATTACTCCCAAAGAGAACCTCAACATTTTCATCTCTGCTACCTCCAGCTCTGCCTCCTGTCTTTTCCTCAGTGCTACTGTTTCTAAGCCATACAACATCGCTGGCCTCAACACACTCTTGTACATTTTTCCTTTCATTCTTGCCGATACCTTCCTAGCACATATCACACTGGCCACTTTTCTCCAACCATTCCAACCTGCCTGCACACGCTTCTTCACCTCTTTTGCACACTCTCCATTGCTCTGGATTGTTGAGCCTTAAAGTACTTAAAATCCTCAACCTTCTTTATCTCTGCCCCCTGTAACCTCACCGTTCCTCATGGGTCCTTGTCGTTCACACACATGTGTTCTGTTTTACTGAGACTAACCTTCATTCCTCTCCTTTCCAGGGCATACCTCCACCTCTCTAGATTTTCCTGCACTTGTTCTCTGCGCTCACTACAGATCACAATGTCATCTGCAAACATCATAGTCCATGGAGATTCTTGTCTAACCTCATCTGTCAGCCTGTCCATCACCATAGCAAACAAGAAGGGGCCCAGAGCTGACCATTGATGCAATCCCACCTCTACCTTGAACTCTTCTGTCATACCGACAGCACACCTCACCACTGTCTTACATCTCTCACACATGTCCTGCACCACCTCTAACATACTTCTCTGCCACTCCAGACTTCCTCATGCAATACCACAGTTCCTCTCTCGGCACCCTGTCATATGCTTTCTCCAGATCCACAAAGGCACAATGCAGCTCCCTCTGGCCTTCTCTGTACTTCTCTATTAACATCCTCAAAGCAAACACTTCAATTTCTAACGTGAGACTCATCACTCTGTCTGACACTCTTTTCACTTCTAGAATATTCCTGACAAACCCCTCCTTCAAGATGACTCCGACTCCATTTCTCTTCCCATCCACATCATGATAAAACAGCTTAAACCCTGCCCCTAAGCTTCTAGCCTTGCTACCTTTCCACCTGGTCTCCTGAACACACAGTATGTCCACCTTCCTCCTCTGCATCATGTCAGCCAGCTCTCGTGCCTTTCCTCTTCTCTCTCTCTGCCTACGGTCACACCTCTTGCCTCTCCTTCTTCAACCTCTCCTTCTTCGACCAACAGTAGTCCAATTTCCACCAGCTCTCTGTTGGTTGACAGCACTGATGGCGGTCGATGTTAACCCAGGCTTCGACCGATCTGGTATGAAATTTGTCTTGATGGTTTGCATTATGTATTTTGGCAAAAGTTTTACGCCGGATGCCCTTGCTGTCACAACCCTCTGCATTTATCTGGGCTTGGGCCCGGCGTGAGGACGGGAACTTGTTTGTGCCCATCCCCACGACTGCATTACATTTCACATGGCACTAACTAACATAAATAATATCAGCTGCTTGATGTTATTTAACACGGCCCCATATTAGATTATGTCACGTTAGCTGAATGATGCATTTAAGATAGTACTGCTAATAACATTACTACCTTCATGGCATTATGTCATACGTGTAGTGCTTCTCAAATAGTGGGGCACGCCCCCCGAGGGGGGTGTGGTATGATGCCGGGGGTGGGGGGTGTGATGCCGGGGGAACATGCTTTTCTGGAATTGTGTACGAGAATTAGGTGTAATTGCACCTCCACTCCACTAGTTGGCAGTGACGCTCTAATTGCCACGCTATGGTGTAGCGGTTTTTCACACGAGCAAACGATATGAAGTGTAATAAACAACCCTTCAAGAAACAACACGGAAGAACGAAGAGAAAGGTGCAGAGACGGAAATATTAAGACATAAATAAGTTGAATGAGTTTAAAGAAGGGTTTATATTTTTTTAATTTCAGGCAGTGGTGGTCTAGTGGTATAGGGCGCTGGATCGCTGATCCAAAGGTTGGGGGTTCGAGTCCCACTCTCCACAAGGTTGTCACTGTCCCCCCCAGTGCAGCTAACTGGGTTATCAAAGGCGGGCCATGTCTCTCACTGTCTATGGTGAGAGGCATGTAAAAGAACCATTGCTGACTTTCGTAAAGAGTAGGCTGCAAAGTCGTCAGCGTGTTTCTGTCCCTTGCTAAAAAGCGTTGTGACAGGAAGGGCATCCGACGTAAAAATCTCTGCCAAATCAAACGTGCGAATCAGATTGTTCGCTGTGGCGACTCCTGAGTAAAAGGGAAAAAGCCGAAAGGAAGACAGACAGGCACTTTGATGCACTTTAAATCTTTTCTATTACAGATTTAAAAACAATGTTACTAAAGTTTTTCTTTATTGTAAATTGAACTACAGTGGAGCCTCATTACTTGAACTTAATCCGTTCCAGACGGCTGTTCGGATTCCCAATCCGCTTTTCCCATTACAAATAATGTAAATGGTCGTAATCCATTCCGTCGTCTTTTGAACAGAAGTTAACAGTACCATCAGTCATACCATAGGTCGGCAAATTAAGTGAAAAATTATTGAATACAGTACACTATGTTAAGGTCTGTGTTGTCAGAGAATCTGACTGCACTTTGGATTTGTAGTGTTATGGTCGCTCACAAATGACTTGCACGTTGAAATGCGTGTTGGAGAGGGGTGTGGCTGCCACACTTGGGGTAGAGTGCTAAATAAACACACCTGATTCCATTTAATCACGAGCTATAAAGACTAGCAGCACTCTTCCTGATCTTTTAATTATCTGAGTCTGAACGATCTTTTATTTTTGAAAATCTTTTATTTTGAAAAATGATCGGATTCTCTTGGTTACATGTCAGTCATTTGAGTGCTAAAATGTAACCCACAAAGGGACAGCGTATGAACAGAGGTGTGCTGGACATGCTTCAAAAATTAGCGGGGATTTTGGGTGAGACTGAGCCTTCATGATCCCAGCTGGTGCACCATCACCTATGTTTTTTTTTTTTTTTTTTTTTTTAAGTTTAAGCTCTACTTCCCAACTAACTTTATTTCAGCTGTTGAAAAATAACACTCATGGAGTGTTTACTATTATTATTATTATTATTATTATTATTATTACTACTACTACTACTACTACTACTACTACTAATAATAATAATAATAATAATAATAATAATATATAAAATAACATTATATTTACAATATAAACAATCTAGCCCCAACAAGGTCTGCTATAAAATTGTGAAGCGTTGACCGGTCCTCTGTGAAAAAAAGGGTTGGGGATGAAGGCTTAGTGGATAAGGCAAAGGGTTATTGAACCAAAGGTCAGAGGTTCAATATCCACTGTCACCACTGCTGGGCCCTTGAGCAAGGCCCTTCACGCTCAGTTGTATAATAATTGTAAGTCACTAAGGAAAATTCATCTGCCAAATCCTGTAAATGTAAATTATTAAGACTTGCCTGGTACAATCTGGATAATACTGTAACACACACACACACACTCTCACACTCTCTCTCACACACACACACACACACACACACACACACACTTATATATGAGAGACGAAAGCCCAAAACTGTGCATGCAGTACATGCAGGTCGATGTGTGAGTCCAGGGTGGCGATTAATTCATGTTTAATTAAAAGAAGAAGTTAAAGATCCCAAAAAGAACCCGAGAACCTAAGAGAAGGATAAAGTGGGAAAGTGTACAGCAGTGGACGCAGATCGAGGACGTGTCCCAAGTGTTCTACCTTGCTTCTTATTACTGTTCTTACTACACATTTCAAAATATGCTGCACAGGCTAAAATAAAGTCTGTGTTCTGGTTATATCCGTGTATTTAAACAGTTTACTGGATGTTCCATCATCAAACAAACCCCATAATAGACTACAAATAGATGTCTCACCACCCGAGACGTTGTTTAGGACACGACCCTGATCTGAGAGAGGACAGACTTGTTACCCACCACACTTTCACCTGCAAACGCCACCAAAACCCTAAAGCACCAAAAAGTTCCTGAAGAAACTAAGAAACATCTAGAACCTTCTGGGCAGAATCAAAGAAAAGTTCCATTTAGTAAAAAAAAAAAAAAAGAAGAAGAAAAGAAGAAGAGGCTGCTTCATCACTGAAAAAAAAAATATCACAAAAGTAATCACTCAGAAGACTCAGCAGATCACATGACCACCATCCACCCCTTCGACATTCACCTGCTACATTAGTGAAGAATGGAATTTTTACGGGAAAAAAAATATTGATTCTATTTTCCAGATTATAAATGCACTTCTCTTGGTCATCAGTTTAATTATATTATAATCACTACCTCCACAACTCAAAAACGAAGGATTTCCACAAAGTTTTAAGCAAATGCAGGTCTCGGGCCAACAAAGAACTGATTAAAATTTGGTCGTGATCCAGGACGGTTTTGAAAGAATTTAACACTGTACAACAGGACAAGGAGATGGATCGCTCCAGGAGAAAAACATCAACTAAACAAATTGTAGAACAAGCAACAAGGGGGCACTATAATTCCACATCATCTGCCACTATAACCCATGTAAAGGTGAGATTGTACTATTCTGGTGGAGGTTTGCATTCTCTAAGCGCATTTCTGGTTCACTGATGAGTTAATAGTTATGTTCTAGTCGGGAAAAAGTTCAGGTTAGAATAAAGTGCTTTTAATTATTAATCAAATCAATTTATTTAAGTTCATATCATGGCCAAAGAATATGCTGGTTTCTGATTCGCTGACTGGTAAATATGTCGCAGTGTGATTGGTCAAAAGAGTTTTTCTTTTCACGGTTTAAAAATGAAATAAAATTAACCTTGTCTTTGTTGTGGCACTCCTGAGATTAATCAACCAATCAATCATGCAATCAACCTAAAAGATTTAACAGCTGACAAGGCACCTCTTTTAGAGACGTAACCATAGAAACAAACATCCAATAGCAGTCAAATGATCTGCGAGTTATTTCTCCTTTTGTTTAATTGTTGGTACACAGTGGTGAGTCATGTGACTTTGAACTTCAACGTGTTGTCGTCGTCCCTCCCCAGTCAGACAGACCGTTAGTAGGCATGAGATTTGCCATGGACGAAAAAAGCAGAACGGGGGGGGTGTTTGCTCAGAATAATTTTGAAAAATGGAATACTAAATGGTGAAATTACACGCATTTAAAAATAAACTTTGGAACATTTATAATGTTATTGAATAATTCACTTTTTTAGAATAAATCACATCAAAATATCTTAACAGTTGTAAGTACCCACTGATATATGATATTTTACATTCTTTATTCGTGTACTCTTCCACAACTTCAGTGTTCAAACGAAGTTAATACTTAATTATTTCTACAATAATTAAAATAATAATAAAAGGAACCTAGAAATATCTAACATATATCAAAATTCTCTCTCCAAAAGATGAGTAATTTCATAACTTCTGGAGAGGGTTTGAAAGGTTAAAGTACTTGAAAAAGGAATGGCATTGCTGTATCACATATACTGTATGTAGAAAAAGCAAATATGCAGATTATGGTAGATGTTCCTACAGTGTTTTTAAAGACAAATGATAGATTATATTATTTATTACAAAAATTCAATCATCTTACCTTCTAAATTTTCAAGATGAAGGCACCACTCTTAAAATGTGTGTCTTTGAGGAAAACAGTTTATTTACACTAACATCTATGTTCAATATTTACACTATGTACAAATCTTGTTCTTGTTGTTTTACTGCTTAAGTTTAATCTTGTTTGCGAGCGACAAGAGCTCGGCTGTTCTTTCCTTCTTTTTATCTCTCCGCTTATGCTTTCTCTTCCTGTTCCTTCTAATGGTCTAACCTTGCTCTTTTTTGCTTGCTAAAATCGTTTTTATAAAATACAATCACTTATTATACACAAGTAAGTCGCATTCGTATTTGAATGAATAAGTTAAGAAAAAAACAAAATGATTCTACAGTATATCCGACTTTGTTTACAATATGACGGCACCCATGAAGCGATAGGAATGAAGCAAAAACACTTTTGAAATCGCGCATGCGTTGCTCTCGCTAGTAAATTGATAATTGCAATAGCACAGTAGTGAGATGATTTCAGTAAATGCGACGGGCTCGAAAGTAGGCGCTTGAAGCAAGCGACACACGGAGCTTGTGAGAGAAAGTGCGGCTTTTCCCGACTTCCGATATTTCAAGTGAGCAAGTGATGGTTGAGTATGAAACAAGTATTCAACGCGCACTTGCCCACTTGAAAGATCGGAAGTCCGGATAAGCCGCGCTTCGTCTTACAAGCTCCGTGAGTCGCTTGCAGCAAGCATCTACTTTCGGTGGAGCGCATCATAAATCACGAAGAAGACGAGACTTCACTGCGAGAACTTCCTGTTTAACACTAAGCCTATAATGAAATATACATGTTCGTCAGAACATCAGATCACACAATTTCAACACGCTCGGAGGAGCGGACTTCAACCCTTACACCCCCCCCCAAATATATATATATATATATATATATATATATATATATATATATATATATATATATATATTTTAACGGATCTGGAATAATATAAAAAATAGCCTCTGGAGGTCAGAAAAAGCGGATTTTCGCCAAAAAGCAAAAAAACTCATGTCTGAGTTAGTTATGTGGAGTTCCTCTGTAATTATGAACAGAAATCTGACATCACCAACGGCACAGACTCAGTGAAACATGGCAGATAGACATAACTCTCCAGATTCATTTAGACTTTATTTTTTTTAATTCAGCAGTTATAAAGTCTGATTAACACGAGATGAGAAAATAGAAATTCTTGATATGTGTTAAACATCTGCCAGAAAAAATCGCAACATCTATATAATGGGCTGGGGTGGTGGTGGGGGGACAATTTTTGCACTCAGCTGTTTAAGCATAGAAAAAATACCCATGAGTCCGACATCAGAAAATATCCCATCATCTTCCATGCAATTTTGTTCTCTTCCTCAACTAAAGTTTGATATGGCAAAATTACCTTAAATATTATCTTCACACAAACACACACACACACACACACACACACACACACACACACACACACACACACACACACACACACACACAGGGGTCTGATCATAAAACTGAAATGTGTGGCACTGACCTTTTACATTTTCTGCAGATTTAGAAAAAATAGTTTTCCCTTTTTTTAATGTATGAGGCCAGTATGCACTAAAGCCTATTAGATGCAGGATTTTATTCCCTGGTGAAGCAAAAAATTATCAGTAGGACTTCTCAAAGTCAGAATGTAACAGTCTGAACCGCCTTCTATTCACTAATAATAGCTTTAGATAATAATTGTGTAATTAGTTACACTGAGCTGATTGATGGCGTTTGACATGTTCAACTTTTATTATCTAAAGTCAATAAATGCTGATCCGTCAGTGATCGGTGTGAGCACAAGATACACTATGTGACATGGATAAGAAAAGTTTAGTACATCATCGATCCTGTTTTAAATCTGGTGATTATTTACCAATTTTGCCACCCACATGCAGATTTCGTGTTTCGTGGCGCACCTGTGCTCCGATTCATGTGGTTATTGGACATGTAGAGACTTTAGCAGAGGCTAAATGTCACATGAAAATAATGAGCTATTTCTCTTGTCACAAAACTTAGTCTGAAAAGGGTGTAAACGAGGAAATATTTGAATTATTTCAGAAACTGTGTTCAACATATGTACATCTTTGGATATGATATCTCCCAGGCGCGTACTAAAGATTCTGATGTACTGACTCACTAATAAACATGGAAATACTTATTCAAGCTTGAAGTTGGGTACTTTGAAAATGTACCAGTTTAAGTGATCAGACTATATATATATATATATATATATATATATATATATATATATATATATATATATATTGTCAATTATATATATATATATATATATATATATATATATGTGTGTGTGTGTGTGTGTGTGTATACATACACACAGTGATTTATCAAACATGGATAGTGGATATTTCTGAAATGTTACCACTGCTTTGAGATTGTCAATGGCTGAGAGTGTGTGTTTTGGTGTCTGTACATCAGACTCACTTGGATTTGAATTGCTGGAACATTCATCAGAAGAGCAGCGGTTGACGGATGTACCTGTGAAAAAATGGTAATGTTCTCTCTGATTTGCATGGCCCCTTATAAGGGCATAGGAAGGCTGTTCATAATGGTCTTATGCTAACAAGCAGGTGAGTAGGTTTAATGCACACATAACAGGTGTAGTATACTGGTGTAAAGTTAGTGTAGCGTACCTGTGCTACTGTTGCTGGCTGGACTACCCGAAAAATCATCTGTTTCCCCGCTGATGTAGTACTGTCCACCATCTGATGTCTGAGAGAGTCCTGACCGCCTACACAGACAGTACAGGTATATCTACACCCTTGCAGCAGAAACATTTTTATTAGACTGTTTCGTGGGGGTATCTAACCTGCCCATTGCTTCATGATAGGCCAGTTCGAGCAGCTCAGCAGAAGTGTGGGTGGGGTCTCGCCGCTCACTGCCCTGCAGTTCAGCCATGTTCTGTCGGGTCTGATGATGAATCTGGATGGGTTCACCGGATGGACCTATAACGGACAAAACACAACTCATCTGTGTGTGTGTGTGTGTGTGTGTGTGTGTGTGTGTGTGTGTGTGTGTGTGTGCATGCATGCGTGTTTAGATTACACCCACCCATGGGGAAAGTGTGCATCCAGCGACGGCGGTTAGACGTGAGCTTCATAGGCATGCGTGAGGGGGCGAAGGGGTTGATGAGAGCTCTCTGGGGCGTGTATCCACCAGGACGGATGTGCAGCGTTGACTCAGCACTGCCTACAGTGAAGCGGCCCGGTGCACTTAAGTCCCGCTGAGACACCACAAGCCTCTCCAACAGCTCTGATACACATACACACACACACACACACACACACACACACACACACACACACACACACGCGCGCACACACACACACATACACACACCAAAAATAAACACTTGTTTCATCGTATAAAACAGCGCCATGTCCATCTATCACCAGTTATCTATAAATTTGTCCTCTACATCAGTCCATCAGTCTATAAGTCAACTCTCTCTCTATCCATCCATCCCTTTATCTACCCATCAATCAATCCATTTATTCATGTCCATCTGTTAATCCATCTTTATTGATATGTCCATCGGTCTAACCACCTGTCTACCCAGCCATCAATTTAGCTACCATCCATCTACTCATCCAGACATCATCCACCCCACTCTATCTATCTATTTATCTATGTATTGAGCCATCCATCCATCCATCCATCCAGCCATTCATCTATCATCCATCCCTGCATCATCCATCCATCTATAAGTCATCCATCTACTCATCCATCCCTCTATCTACCCATCAATCGTCTACCCAGCTATCCATCCCTCCATTGGTCTTGCCATCGATCCTTCTATTCCTGTTTATCTATCCATCAACCCATCCATCCCTCCATCTATTGATCATTCATCTGTCTACCCGGCTATCCATCCTTTTCTATCTATTCATCCATCCCTCTTGATCTACCCATCCATACCCCCATTTACTCAGCATCTGTCTAAAAATCCATCCTTCTGTTTATCTACCTATCTATCCTTCATCCCTCCATCTGTCTAGCCAGCCATCTATCCCTCACTTTATCTGTCTATCCATCCATCCTTCCATCTATCATCCATCTGTCTACCCTACCATCCATCCCTTCATCCTCTCATCATCCATCTCTGCTTATCTACCCACCCCTCCCACTGTCTACCCCTCAGCCCGTATCTCCAGCCATCCTAAGTTGCATTTTTTAAATAATCAAAGCCACCTACAGTTTAAAAAAGCAAGAAAAATGTAAAGAAAAAAATATTAATAATAAAATAAAAATACAGTAGGCCCTTGTTATTCGCGGGGGTTTGGTTTCAGTCCCTCCCTCGAATGAAGATAATCCACAAGTTCTGCCCCCTATCATATTACATGCACGAATAATCAACCGAAAGTAAAATACTCTGTATCTACTACATGCGCTAAAATATGCATCTTAAACACATTTTATGGACAGTCTTTTGTCATTAATACAGTATTCATGTAGTAAAATCTAGTAATGATTAAGAAAAACTTAATTTTTTACTGTGATATTTATTGATAATAAAATACAAACATTATACAGCTTATACTGTGTGTGTGTGTGTGTGTGTGTGTATATATATATATATATATATATACACATTAGGGGCAGTGGTGGTCTAGTGGTATAAGGCGCCGGCTCGCTGATCCAAAGCATGGGGGTTCGAGTCCCACTCTACACAAGGTTGTCACTGTCCCCCCCCCCCAGTGCAGCTAACTGCAATCAAAGGCCGGCCATGTCTCTCACTGTCTATGGTGTGAGGCATGTAAAAGAACCATTGCTGCCTTTCGACAAGAGTAGGCTGCAAAGCTGTCAGCGTGTTTCCGCCCTGCGATGGCCTGGCGAGCTGTCCAGGGTGTACTCTGCCCTTGCCCTGAGTTGGCTGGGATGGGCACCAGCCTCCCCGCGACCCTAATTAGGATGAAGCGGTTACAGAAAATGAACTGGATATATATATATATATATATATATATATATATATATATATATATATATAATAAAAATAATAAAAGGACAGGACAAAGACTTTCTATTGAAACTCCATTTATCACTACAGATCTGTTTCGAGGGGTGGTGAAACCATCCTCTCTCTTCAGGTGATTATAGAAGAATGATTAATTTGTTAATTTGAATGTTTAATGTTTAATTGTTATTATATTCTTCTATAATCACCTGAAGAGAGGGGATGGTTTCACCACCCCTCGAAACAGATCTGTAGTGATAAATGGAGTTTCAATAGAAAGTCTTTGTCCTGTCCTTTTATTATTTTTATTGTTATTTGCTCTACCAAAAAGTATTGAGCACTCTCATACGGAAGGATCTACTCAGAAAATCCTATATATATATATATATATATATATATATATATACGCACGCACATACAGTGGTACCTCACCTTACGAAAGTCCCAAGAAATGAAAAATCCAGGTTACGAAACACATCTTCCTAAAATTTTTGTCTCTGGACACGAAATAAATTCACGTTACCAAAGCGCCATCTCAAGAATTCAAACAATGCAAGAGTTGCTCTCCCATTGGCTATCTCCCAACATCTCACCCCGCTGGCCTCCCATTGGCTATTATGGAGCTGCATCTCCATAATACCCATGATGCTTTTCGTGTAAAGGACAGAGTTACTGTTGTTTCGTGAGTTTTTCGAGTGTGCTCATTGCAGCTTTATTTATTGGCTCAGGCTTTTAACCTGGCATAAACATTTGTAAGATTATAACTCTGTGAAGAAGACATAGTCAACACACGCGCACACACACACACACACACACACACACACACACACACACACACACGTGTCAGATTCCAGGTGCAAGTGAAAAGAAGTGGGCACGTGGCATGCAGTTGAGTGATATCGCAAAGGAATATGGCAAAATCCATCTACCATTGGTACGATATTGAAGCAGAAGGAGGCCTTAAAAGGTATACTTTTATAATTATATTTTATTTACATCTTATGATTTTTTTTAATGTTTAATTGTTATTATAAGCATTTATAACATTGAATATGTATTTATTAATATTGTACATGTATATGTACAATATGTACATATATACATGTATGTATATGTCAGTCGGTGGGTGATCTCGGTCCCAATTAATGGCGGAAAGTGAGGGATCCCTGTATGTATATATATATTAATAAAAGAACACTCACTGAGTAATAATCTTATCCATTAAACATACAACACTGTAGTTTTCAAAAATGCACACTTGGGGGAGGTAGGTATTGCATTATAAAAAGAAAATACCGCTTATTTTCTCACATCGGAAGCGCTTTCCAGGGGTTAGAGAGTTAAACCAGGTTTCACCTGAAAGATGGGAGAATCTGCCTAAGGCAGAGTCCTGCAACAGTCTGGTATGCTTTCAAAAATGCTCTTTTAGGGTTGGAAAATTACATAGATGAAAATTAACAGTCACGGGTGTGGGCAGATATTTATTTGGTGTGGGCGGGGTGATTTTGTGTGTGTGTGTGTGTGGGTTCTTGACATGCCTATCGTTATATTAATCAACTACATTGAGAGTCTCTGTGTTTTTGATCTGCTGTGTTGGTGGATTTTCTAATTCTTGTGCTCATGGCAAGGAGTGTTCTCTTCATCCCAGCAGAGCAGCGAGCGAGATATTTCCGTCACCGGGGTTTGTAATCCAGGAACGGAAATCACAGCTGAAGTAGAGACGGTGGATGAGATTTGTTTATGCACAGCAATCTCCGCATTAAATAACTCTCCTCCCAGTAACAAAAGAAAAGACTGGGCCTGGTTCAGTTTCCACTCTGAGAATGGGTCGGTCAGTGCAGCATTAAGCATGAATATTATTTAAAAGAATGTTGAGCAGGCTCCTTCTTAAAATAAGTCGTCATATAATTTTCTGTGTTGCTCTTGTTTTTGTAAATTAAAACTATGATAAAACAACATTAATATAAGGAATAAAGAAAAGAAGGTCCCACGAAGGGATGGTGAGGTAAACCACCCAACCCGTTAACACATCTGGCTGCACACAGTCCCTTGCTTCGTGGGAAAGATATTCTTTTTCTTTATAAAAATACAAGGACTCAAACACATTCATTTATTTTCTGAACCACTTAATCCTAATTAGGATCGCAGGGAGGCTGGCAATTTTTTTTTAATTTAATGTTTTTGTTGCAAGCAGAATTGTAATTTAATTATCTCTGTAGTCAATCAATACAACACATTGGTGTTTTATATTAACATGAAGGAGAAATTTCCTTTCAGCTTTTTCCCTTTATCAGGGGTCGCAACAGCGAATGATTCGCACGATTGATTTGGTATAGGTTTTTACGTCGGATGCCCTTCCTAACACAACCCTTTTAACAAGGGACAGAAACACGCTGACGGCTTTGTAGCTACTCTTCCCGAAGGTCAGCAATGGTTCTTTTACATGAACCTCACGCCATGGACAATGAGAGACATGGCCCGCCTTTGATAACCCAGTTAGCGGCACGGGGGGGGGGGGTATAGTGACAACCTTGTGGAGAGTGGGACTCGAACCCCCAACCTCAGGATCAGCGATCCAGCGCCCTATACCACTAGACCACCACTTTTATATTAACATGAAGGAAAAAGGGAAAAAAAACATTATATGCCAAAAGGATTTGTGGCTCCCAGTGTTTTCTTTAATGCGGAAAATGGGTCCAAATGGCACTTTGAATGGCAAAGGTTGGCGACCCCTGGACTAGAAGTATCCAGAATACTAAGGCAGATTCCATTCTGATGATGACCTTGTTTCATACAACATTCATTTTCTAAGCACTTCTGCAGCCAAACGTTTTCCTTCCTGAATCATATGAAGCAGTTCTACTTTTTCATGCAGCGTCATTAGCTTTTTCTGGCGCTTCGACGCCTTACCAGAAGCCTGAGAAGGTGTGCAGTGTTTAGGTGGCATGACAGACCTTAACTGTAACAGCGCAGGCACAAAGTGAGTGCGAATGAGGAAAAAGGGGCGTTACACCATCTCAACCAATCAGCAGGAGGGAGAACAGCCATTGGCTGAATTTGAATCACGTGACAGTTGCTCGGCAATCTGTGAATATGCAAAGCCGCAAGTGCAAACCTGCGAATAGTCAAGAGTCAACTGTAATATATAATAATCTCTTGACTAATTATTTAAAAGCAGTTCGTGTGCCATTTAAAACTGAAATTTAAGTAAATATTAACACAATGGTTCCCGGTGATATCAGGGTGTATAATCTTATGCTTCACTGCACAATAAACGTTAAATGATAACATAAGAGACGATGACGACGGGGTTGAGTGTACTGGGCATGGTTTGCATGTCTGTACCTCTGGCACAGCTGGTGTAGCCAAGCGAGCTGCTGACTTCATACTGAAGCGGCTGTCGAGGGATCAGCAGGATGTTTGAGACGTGGCCCAGGCTGTCATCAGACGCAAGGCTGCGCTGCTCGTCTGTTCCACTAACAGGACGAGAAGGAGGAGAGCATCCCCCATAGTGTCCTCCACCTGCCTCTGCACACCAGCTCTTCCTAACACTTGCATCCTTCTCTCTGTTTGACCTGAAATGGCGCAATATAGCAATTTTATGAATCAGAACAAAGCAGTGATCGAATTTTGACTCATGAATTATTTTGGAACACTACCGGAGGTTGCCGCCCCTCTGAGCTCTCGCAGGTCCAGGAAGTCGGAACACCTGAGCATCATGAGCATCGTAGTCCACCTGGATGGGAAGACTGCTCTCCGAGTCCTTAGGAGCCCCAAGAGCTTAGAATAATGAATGAAATGAGTAGAAATGAAAGTGATTTCTATACTGTACTAAAAAAAGGAGGATAAAAAAAAATCAAAAAGAAACAACTTACAATGCTCTTTACTGCTCTTCAACTTCTCAACATGAAGCTTGGCAGAATAAAAAATAAAGTTTAAAAATCAATTAAAGAAGGGACTTTTATAGAGTTAGGCTATTTGTGAGTCTAATTAAACAACAATGTAAAAATAAATAAATAAATAAATAAATAAAAATAAATAAATAAAATAAAAAAAAAACAATAATATTGAGCAAGAAGTTGTGTCTAAGTGGAGTTTGCATGTTCTTCCCATGCTTTCATGTGTTTCCCCCAGATACGCCAGTTTCCTCCCACAGTCCAAAGACATGTACATGTGGATAATTTGCGACTCCAAATCACCCCAAGGGGTCAGTGTGAATGGATGCGTGAGTGTGGTTAGTCTTGGATCGTCGGGCAAGGTGGTCATGGTATAACCCCGCCTCTGCCCCGTGACGGCTGAGATAAGCAGAACTGAAGTACGATTAAGAGGTTTGGCAAGTGAGTGAATGAGTGAAAAAGCAAAGATTTCATTCACAAGAGGACTGAACTTATAAAACAAATAGAAATATAAACCACTGGAGCAATATCTGTCAAAAAAAACTGCACAAATGTACAAAACTTTGTACTATGTACAAAAAAAAACATTTAAGCAGCCAATAATTTAAAATAACATCAATTGTAAGATTCAGTTATGGAAGTCTTTCTTGACACACCCGTGTCGAATGTAAATATTATATAACTAATGGAATAAACATGACATTATATAAAGTTTTTTTATTATTAGAAATGACAAAAACACTATCTGATAAATTTTCAAAGACAGAAATTATGAGTAAACAGCACCCTCTGGTGGATGTCATGTGTCAAATCTTGCATCACCTCCACAACCGTGTCTAACAAACCCCTAAAGCAGGGATGTCCAATCTGACCAAGGAGACGCGAAACCATGCAAAGCCCCCTCCGTGACATGCAATGACAGCCACCCCTCTCTTCTTTTCAAACAGCTGCACATGTGAATTTGGGGGCGAGTCTAACACACTTGGACTGAAAGCGTGATTCGCCCCATCATACGAATGCACTCACAGACGCCAGTGATTAGCCGGCAATCTTAGAGAGTGACAGGGAAGTGAGTGTTAAACACACACACATTTACACACACACACGCACACACGCATGACTTTAATGCTCTTCTTTCCCTTTCTGCTTTTCCCTTTTTCAGGGGCCATAACAGCAAATCATCTGATTCGCATGTTTGATTCGGGATAGGTTTTTACGTCAGATGCCCTTCCTGACACAACACTTTAGCAAGGGACAGAAATAGGCTGACGGTGGTTCTTTTGCATGCCTCCCATGCTTTTGATAGCCCAGTTAGCTGCACTGAAGGGGGGGGGGGGGGGGGGGTGCAGCCACCATGCTATAATCTTAATAAAGTAGACATTTTCAGTTATAGTGAAGGATGCCTGGCTATTCTGCTGTCAATTATAGTGAAAGGGGTGTGACCACTGTACTGTCAATCAAAGTGCATGACCACTGACAACCCTATGTCTTTTACTACTAGCGAAGGAGACGTGGCTAATATGCTGTCTGTCACATGGAAAAATGGAGGGACAGTGACGACCTTGTGGAAAGTGGGACTCGAACCCCCAACCTTAGGATCTGCGATCCAGTGCCCTTTACCACCAGGCCACCACTGCCCTTGCATGACTTTCATGCTATGTATGTATTTAAGCTGCAAATTTTTCACTCACAAATTGGGTCAAATTTCAATTTTCAAAATTCAGAACCACACCCCCCACCCCACCCCAACACACACACAATTTGGAACAGTTGCTTTTCTCTCGCATCTCTAGTGTGATCCGCCGTAAAAGTTGCACAACAAAAAAGAAATGAAAAAATACAATAATGTTCCAAATTTAAAATCATGAGACGTGATCACTCACCTTCTGACCAGCCAGTTTAATTCTGGGAGTGAATGAGCTGCATGAGCCTTGACTCTTTGACATGTAGAAACTGTGAAATGTATTAATAATAATAATTAAAAAAAAATAAATTAATTTAAAAAAAAAAAAAAATATATATATATTTTTTTTTTTTTTTTTTTTTTTTTTTTTTGTCCTGGTTCATTGCGCTTGGTATTTGTTTTCTGGCTTTTGAGTGTATCTGTATCATCATCAATATTATTATTATTATTATTATTATTGCACTGACAGTTGAAAGAAGCCACAGAGCCCCTCATATACTATATAAGAAATTCAACGATGTAGTTACAGGGGACAGTCACAGTTTTGTCACATAACCCACCAGTACCGCATGTACACGAAGCTTCCTGTCAGCACTCTGACCTGTGATTGATCCAGTGAGGCAGATTGTAGTCATCGAGTCCGGAGTCACCTGGTACTGTTCGGTTGTGTAACTAGAAATACATGATTTCACGCTCATGTTAGACCGTGCTCTTGGACTGCGTTTATATTACGAGTGATTCAATTACAAACCTTAAACAGCGGGACCGCATGAAGCGGCTGCTCTCCCATACACACCAGGTCCACTCCGATTCCTGTCAATCAAAAACACCCCGCCCACCATCAGAACCCAGAGACAACATGGCCGGAAATTATCAGAAGTGAACAGCAAGTTATTACTGTTGAGAATACAAACACTCAATTACATTACACTGTAATTACATTATTTAATTAAAGCAACAGATTATAATTCTGTAAACACACTTCATGTTCAAAACAAACAGAAAACAAGCAGAAAGTTATTCACGTCGTCATGTCATGTAAAGTAACATGTTTATATTCATACCAGGGATCCCAGCGAAGGTTTCGAAAAAATAGAGGAAACAGGTTCAGAAATAGAGGAAATTAAATTTTTCAGCTGGGGGTCAAAGGGGCCGCAGCCATTCCCCCAGCAGAGCTCATAAGTAGAAAATTTACTCGTTGGTTGGGGCAGATTTTTGGTGGGATCGAAGCTCGTATCATGGAAAATTCGTTATTAGGGACAGTCGTAAGTCGAGGTACCACTGTATTTTAAAACGGAATTCATGTTATCAACTTTATAAGGTGATGGACATAGAGCTCAACAGGAGGACAGACAGAACAACAGACTGGCATTTCAAAGCACATACAAGCATGTAGATAGATAGACAGACAGACAGACAGACAGAAAACAGGGCAGACAGACAGACAGACAGACAGAGAGACGATTGTGAAGTGAGGAAGACGCACAGATGTCAATCAAGAGACAGTTTGAGAGGTGAAGATACAGATGGTTACTTAGACAGACAGACAGTCAGACGGACATACAGTTAGAAAGAGACAGACAAAACCTCAGACTGTGAGACAGACAGATAAAGATTTATCATAAAAAAAAAAAAAAACCACGGCAATAAAAAAATAAGTGTTAATATTAAAAATAGAGATGAATTAATTTTTTGTAACAAAGTTTCTGATTTTTTTTTTTAATTAATTAATTTATTACTTTACATTTTTTATTTATTGGGTGGATATAACAACAGCTCAACAAACAAGGAAACAAAATGTTTGGCTTTAAAACCATCATTTATTTGTACCACAGGAGAAATTTCTTTTCTGGATTTTTATTTATTTATTCTAGGAAGAAAACTTCAATAGACCAGCCTCACCGTTGTCGATCATGCGCTGTTTGGTAAGAATCATAAGGAGCCGGTCCACTTCATACACGCCCACTCCTGGCGTAATCACCACCGACATCTGTCCCGTACGGTCGAAGTTCCGATTGATGTAATGTTTATCAAAAACTGCGACACAAGCCGAGTCAGGTTTAAACATCTGTGTGAAAGGAATCCATCATCACTGGTGTGGAGAGAACCGTGAAATCGCACCAACCGTTAAATGACAAGTTGATGGCTTCGAGGTAATTTCCCTGAGCGGCGGTGGAGTTCTGACCACATGGAAACCCATCTGTCAAACACAGCAGAGACACATCGATTTCTATAGGAACAGGATTCAAAATGGGGAGAACATGGACCAGAGATAAAAATGAACCACGCTGTGAGTGCACTGTTTCATTTTTATATTTGTATTCACCTGCTCCTTTGAGGCGCACCAGAACTGGATACTGAATAAAGAGCTTCTTAATGGTGACCAGAAGAGATGTCCACTCGTCCCTCCTCTCGTTCTGAGCCACCACTCTGCACCACAGCATGGACAATTACAGTCAAGAAAATAAAATTTAGATCAAATCAACATGACAATCCATCTTCATCTGTCTGGGCTTCACCAAGGACACCGCCACCGATCATTTTAAACTTGTGTACGAGAGAGTGGTAGGGGCTCAAACCTGTAGAAATCTTCATAGAAGTGTCCCTCATGATCCTGCCTGATGGCTCCTCTCTGGCTCTCAGGAAACTCATCTGATGTGGGATGGAAATTCATTAATAGCACAATCTGAAGTGAATTCCATCTACAAACGAGTGCTGAGCAAATACAGATCCGATCTTGGAACACGAGCGGTTGAATGTTTTCATCATGTATCTAATATAAAACGTTGGACTTCAGCAGCCTACAAATATACAAATACCGCTGGAGGACCACCCAAAAATGTCCTGCATGCGAGTCAGTAATGTCACACGGGGCAGTAGTGGCCCGGTGGGAGGGTGCTGGCTTACTGATCCGAAGGTCAGGGGGTCATCGAGTTGTCCCACAGTGCAGCGAACTGGGTTACCACCCCGTCTGTGTAAAAGAACCAGTGCTGTCTTTCGGTAAACAGCAAGTCACTGGGTCACCGTCAGCATGTTTCTGCCTTAAGTGTTTGATTCAAAATTGTTCGCACTCTGAATATAAATCAAAATCGTTGGCTGGACATAAAGCAGTAATTCACTTACTCACTCCCTCAAAACCCAGGCTTAGCACGAAGTTCGCATATCTTTGCTTGCATGGGTTTCCTCCAGGTACTCCAGTTTCCTCCCACAATCAAAAGACATGGACGTCAGGATAATCATTCGTTCCAAATGGCCCCCTGAGTGTGAGAGTGAATGGCTGTGTGTGTTTTGCCCAGCAATGGGTCTGGCGAGCTGTTCGGGATATACCACAACACTGCTTATATTCAGACGAGATAGTCAGATGAAATAATAGCATGAGATGATAGGAGGAGATGATCAGATGAAATAATTGCATGAGGTAATAGGGGGATAATATGACAAGACTGTCAGACGAGATGCTCAGATGATTTAAAATGATGATAATGGGACAACACACCCAGGTGAAATAACAGAATGAGATAATAGGAGGAGATAATCAGGTGAAATAATAGCATGAGATTATAGGAGGAGATAATCAGGTGAAATAATAGCATGAGATGACAGGAGGAGATGATCAGATGAAATAATAGCATGAGGTAATAGGAGGATAATGCAACAAGTCTGTCAGACGAGATCATCAGATTAAAGAGATAACAGGTCAAGATACCCAGGTGAAATAACAGCACGAGATAATAAGAGGAGATAATTAGCTGAAACAATAGCATGAGATGATAGGAGGAGATGATCAGATGAAATAATAGCATGAGGTAATATGAGAATAATATGACAAGACTGTCAGACGAGATATTCAGATGATTGAAAATTATGATAATGGGACAACACACCTAGGTGAAATAACAGCATGAGATAATAGGAGGAGATAGTAAGATGAAATAATAGCATGAGATGACCGGAGATGATCAGATGAAATAATAGCATGAGATGACAGGAGGAGATGATCAGATGAAATAATAACATGAGGTAATAGGAGAATAATACGACAAGATTGTCAGATGAGATCGTCAGATGATTTAAAATGATGATGATAATAGGACAAGGTGAAATAACAGCATGAGATAATAAGAGGAGATAATCAGATGAAATAATAGCATAAGATGACAGGAGGAGATGATCAGAAGAGATAATAGGAGATAGTCAGATGAAATTATAGCATGAGATAATAGGACAAGACTGTCAGATGAGATGGTCGGATGATTTAAAATGATGATAATAGGACGAGATACCCGTGTGAGATAATAGGATGAGATAGTCGGAAGAGAGATAATCGTCTGAGATCCAAGAAGGAGTTAATGGTTCCCAAAACAAAGACAAAAGGACAGTGCTCCCTCGACCTTCCACATACAATGTGGGGAGAAACAGCTTGAGATAGGAGTGAGAACTCCGTATACGTGATGATCATTGCGGTTGTAATCGTATCGCTTTCTCGGTCATTGATCACATAAGCATCTTGTCTATAACGAAGAGAGACACTTGAATATAAGCGATTAATGGCAAAACCATAGCGTAAAACTGTAGGGTGAAGTGACGGAGTTTAACTCCTCCCACGTGGGATGCTAATCCATCACAGGTTACCTTCCCAGTATTTTTACTGATACCCATTTATACTGCTGAGTGGACGGAGGCACACTTCCGGTTAAGACCTTACCCAGGGGTCATAGCATGGTGGGGTCCAACAAGTCACAAACAAACAACGGGTTGATATCGAATCAGCTCGTTTTAATTGACTCATTTTAACGCACTCTGTGAAACATACCGTAACGAATGTTACCTAGCGACAGCCGAAAGAACCGAACAAGGCAGGAAGGAGGAAGCTCACCTTGAGACTTGGCAGTGTAGAAGGTTCGAGAGAACAACACGACCGTGACCTCATGGCTGCAGTTTTTTTCCTACCAAAAGTTAAAACATTAACAAGGAACTGATCGATGTGTAAAAACAAGAAGAATCAATAGAAATGAAAATGAGTACTGACTTTCCACTTGGTAAACAGATCCGAGAGGAAACCATTCACTGCCTTTTCAAAATAGAGATCACCTAAAAAATATATGAATAAATAAAAGACATAAGGGTCAGAGGTCCACGATGATGAAATGTCTTCAAACTGGATTGTTTTACTTATAAATTTCCATGCAGTAGAACAGCAGGAGATGTGTTCAAGTGTCTTTAAGCCCGTAAACAGACAGGGTTCGAGCAGCTAAGTCGGGTGTGACATGGGGTTGTGGTTAGCACGTCCACCTCACAGTAAGAAGGTCCTAGGTTCAAGTCTCAGACTTGGCGAGGGTGTTTCTG
This sequence comes from Plotosus lineatus, assembly GCA_024760905.1. NCBI lineage: Eukaryota > Metazoa > Chordata > Actinopteri > Siluriformes > Plotosidae > Plotosus > Plotosus lineatus. The sequence goes on along the minus strand of CM045735.1, from coordinate 57,304,256 downwards.
GATGGAGTTTGGACGTTCTTCTCGTGCTTGCATGGGTTCATTCATTCATCTTCTGAACCAGGCACTCTTAATTAGGGTTCTGGGGAGGCTGGCGCCCATCTCAGCCGACTCTGGATGAGAGTGAGGGACACCCTGGACAACTCGCCAGGCCATCACAGGGCAGGAACACACTGACAACTATGCAGCTCCTCTTTATGAAAGTCAGCAATGGTTCTTTTGCATGAACCTCACACCACAGACAGTGAGAGATATGGCCAGCCTTTGACAACCAGGTAAGCTGCACTGGGGGGGGGGACACACAGCAGTGACAACCCTGTGATAGTGGGGCTTGAACCCTATGCATGGGTGTCCTCCAGGAATTAATTTATTTTCGCACAGTCCAAAGACATGTATTAATTGCCCCTAGGTGTGTGTCCGTCTATGTTGGCACTGCAATGGACTGGCGAAATGTTCAGAATGCCTTTGTTCAGAGTTGGCTGAGATAGGCTCCGAGGAACCCTTATAGGATTAGGCGGTTGCGCAGATGAATTAATAGTTAGAGTTGGTTTTCATATGGCTGAGTGATATATCAGTAAATAATCACTTTGCGATACATCCAGTCATATCAGCCAACTTCGTGAGTGTTGTGATTTATCAAAAAAATATCAAATTTCCTCCATAAACAGACACGAGGCGGCAGTATTTTTATTACACATGAACACGTTACTGAAGATGAGAGGTTCTTGTAGTAAATACTACGCCTTACATTACATCACAATCGTCCTTCCTACTTACAAGTCCTGACAAAGACTTAAAGACACGCCCACATTCTCATGTTCTGAAAAAAGACAGCTAAGAGTTCATTACCATAAATGTCGAAGTCCCACATCTCACAGCTCATCTGGATAAAGATGTACACCATAGCTGAACTGGAGCGAAACACCACCTATGGCAAAGATCGTCACTCATCACATGGACGTTCGTGGCGTTTGTCCAATCACAAGAAGGTTTCGGATGCAGCACAAAGTCTTTGCGATTCTGCCGAGCTCACGTTTGTGATTTTATTACAGACCACCAACGAAACATCAAATTCCGAATTTGAACTCAAGAAAGGATCAGCGCGGACCCTTGGAATGCTTTAACCTGCCGTGGCGATGATGTGGTGCGCAGGATGAGGTGGTCTGAGTGGTGTTGGTGCATACAGAGAAGCAAAGCTTTTCCTCTTTTCCTCCAATGATCTCGCCCCTTTAGTGTCAATACCACCCAAAACACCAAGCCTGGCTTTCTGCTCCACCACTGCCATAGGCACGGTACAATATTTCAAGGGACTCCACTACTAATAGTGCAAATGCACACGTACACTTGACGATTAACCCTTTACCAACCAACAGGACCATATGGTCCTTTTTCAAAATGCTAATAACTAATAGATGCATGCTGCTGCCATTCAGAACGTGTTCTATACTTGTTGTGGCGTCGGCTGATGCAACACAGCTTGGTCCCACGTGCTGTCAGCTGTGAGATGTCCTTGAGTGCGCAGGATTGTGTTGTTCAAGAATTTGTGAGTGTTATTAGTGTCGTTATAATTTTGTTGAAAGAAATGTGTTCGGTGTGTTTCCTTAGGCCTTTTGGATTAGGAAAAACTAGTGACAATTTCTTTTTTTAACTGTAAAAAATAATTCGGGCGTTAAAGGTTTAAAACATAAAGGTCCCGGTGTCAGGTATTGAGCCTCGAGATTTAATAAAACATTTTAACGGCACCGTGTATTCAGAACACACTGATTGTACTTTGTTTGGTTTGAGAATCTCTTCCGAGCGATGTCATATTGCATTTATATTATTTTTGCCCCTCCCCATCCATAAACTAACAGTCATGCTCGTATCATATGTATATTTTTATGATCGTACAATTTGTGGCATGGTATTTATTTTTTCTGTAATTTATACGTTTAAGTGTGTGAAGGAGCGCCTCACCCGCGTGTCCTCACTGATGTAACCACATGTGACCTTCTCGCCTTTAACCCACAGCTCACTCGCCTGAGCCCTAGAGTGTCAAAAGAAAAAAAAAACTTGCAAATACAAGATAGATAGACAGAACACGACCTTGAAACAAAGTCAAAGTGACCCGTTTACAATCCCACCCCATTAGTCACAAAAGTGGACGGAGAAATCAAATCTGATGATCCTTTTTTATTTCCTACCAAAGTTACCGCACTAACTAGTTGTACAGACATGACAGACTGAACCAGTTCCGCTTCAAAAGATGATTAGGGAGGAAACGGAGTGATACACAGAAAGGAAAGGAAAAATAAAGAGAAACACACAGGCGACAAAATCCTTTTTTGACTCACCTGATCCCTGCAAACTCCACTTTCTGCGTCACGTACGCACACGTGCTCACCTGCGAGAAAACAGCACTGTGATACAAAACTCCGAGCCACTTCAGAAACTTTTATTTCCAACAATCCACTCAATCGATTCTCACTAAAACCCTTTTAATAGCCAACTGTAGGCCCCTCATGGCAATCGAACCAAAGCACACCGAGACCCGGGTGTCTCGTTCGACCCCGAACTCGTTCCAGGTGAACTCTATCATGGTTCGACTGCAGTCAGAAAAGAATCGGACTCCGAGTCGACTCACAAGAAAAGAATCAGGAAATGATCTACGATTCGATACAAATAAATCATTTACGATGATTAAAAAATGATTGACCTACCCAGAGTCGGCACAGATGAGCTCCAGCTTCCCCGCAAATGAATGAATGGTTAATTGACTCACCAGACTCTTCTTAAGCCTCCACATGTCCCCACGGCCAATGTACTGGTCTTTAAAGGTCAAATCCACCAGATCCAGTGTTACATCCTGTCTCGCGCACACACACACGCACACACGCGCGCGCACACACACACACACACACACACACACACACACACACACACACACACACACACTTATTCTACCGCACTGCTCATTTCCACAGGTATTAATTAGTAACAAAGTGTTGATTACTGAGAAGCATATTTTAGCAAATAACGAGGGCCTACTGTATATACATTAGATTTTTATATATATACAATATATATATATATATATATGTATATATATATATATATATATATATATATATATATATATATACACACACACATACACACACACAGATATATATAAACACAGGGATTCCTCACTTTCCGCGGTTAATTGGTTAATTGGGACCGAGATCACCCTGCGACCACCGAATTCAGCCATTTTATTTATATATGTGTATATAATATCACTAAATGCATATTCAATGCTATAAATGATTATAATAACAAACATTAAAAATAATGCATAAGATGTAAATAAAATATAAATACACACGCAGATGTGCGTGCACGCACTCGGATGCGCATCTTACAAAAATGTAACTAGTTTTGATGGGAGGTTTTGGGTTGTTTTTTTTGTTTGGGATTTTTTTTTTTTTTTTGCATAATTGTCCTTGTTTTTGTAGCATTTTCCTTAACTTTTTCCCCTATTCTTCCTTAATTTCCTTATTTTTCAATTCTATGAAGATTTAAAAAAATAAATTAAAAAAAAAAAACGCGATGCACTGAAGCCGCATGAATTGAAGCGTGAAGTAATGAGGGATCCCTGTACATAAAAATATTCAATCAGAGGATAAAATAATTGTTCTCTAGTGAATATAAAAGGTGAAGATGACCACCTTGGAATCCACAATGCTAATAATGACGTCTTGATACGCACGAAGCTTGAAGGCCTGCGCAACCGTCTGGTCCACACTGATCGTCTCTGGAAAACAAACCAAAGATATATATATAAATATATATGCATAAAAATAGGGCTCACATTACGCACCTCATGTTGAATTGTCAGTAGCAGCGGCTTTGGATTGGAGAAGCGACGCCATGACATCACCTTGATATCATTGGCTGACCTTTAACATGTAATATTATACAAATACTGTACTGTACATTATCAATTCTACAGCAGCGCGAGTGCAGCACTGTTGATAAGGAAACAGCGTATAACCATCAAGTTGCTTTTGAAACATCAGGAAAAACCTACAGCGCACATTCATCCCTCCGTCTTCTCAGAGTATGTGTACACCCTGTGTTATTTGAAAAAGGGAAAAAAAACAAAAAACATACAGTACGCATATTCTTTTTCTGAGTAATTATGGACAAGAGTTGGATAATGGTCGAGTCAGGAGATGTGACGTCATCGTTAATGATGTAAAAATTAATTAATTAATAATATTCCTGTTATTGAAATGTTCTTTAAAGCTGCAGGTTCTTAACTGTGTACTTTACAGGTCGAGACGAATGCTGCCCTGACATTTGCATGACCGAGGCATTGATAAGTTGTGATATGTGCCAATGTGCACCGTTTTCTGTCACGCACTGCGTACTAATTTCATTACTTATGTGTAAACAGAACGCAAACTAGCTTCACGCTTTCATCCGTACCATCTTAAATATCATATGATACGCACTGCCACGACACATTGTGTGGGGCCAAAATATAGAAGTGCCATGGTGGCATAAGATTGTGTGTTGGGTCCATCATTTTTATTCCCTTCTATATACAAGTTATTAAAATGTATTATTCCGGCCTCCTGAGCGGCGCATCGACAAGGTGCACAACTATTAACCTGGAGATTAATCCGGTTTAATGCCATAGGCGTCCGTGGCCAGGTGTCCACGACAGATAATTTGCCGAGCTCTCAAACGAGAGGAGGGACGGCGTACGCTCACTTCCCTGTTACTCACAGCAATCGCCAGCCAATCACGGGTAGGCGTCTGTAAGCTCATTTGTACGAGGGGGCGACTAGCGCTCTCCCTCCTAGCGTATTAGACCGCCCCCAAATACGCATGACACCGCAGTTTGAAAAGAGGCGGGTGGGCTAGCATTACACATCACGGAGGGGGCGTATGCATGCTTTGGCCTCTCCCTGGTCGATGGTGGTCATGTGTTTGGGAAGGCAATACCTGATGGATGAGAATTGGATGCGACTAAATTAGGGGGGGGGGGTATTAATCCTGATATACGGAGGAGAAAGTTACTCTCAAAAATGTGTCAAGTCATGGAAATTATGTGGGAGGTTCGCTTTTAGTCAACACCCAAATCTCTATAAAAACCGATACTTCAGACAGTGGATTGCCAAAAACACCTGAAGTTACTGATATAGAGAAACTGAGGGTAAGGAGCCTCCAGTGTCGGTGATTAGCAACAGGCTGGAGAAACTGTGACAGCTTCCACACGACGGGAAACAAGTCGATCTATACCAGTCACAAGTGCACGTGGAGACGGGATGAATACACCGAACAAATACGTGTAACGGTCTAGCACAGGGGTGTCAAACTCGTGCCACAAAGGGCCATGTGGCTGCAGGTTTTTGTTTCAACCAAGCAGCAGCACACCTGACTTGGCTCATTCAAACAACTGATAAGAGTCTTCAGACAGTTGATTGGTCGATCTGTGTGCACTGTCCAGAGACTGACCAATCAAATGCCTGAAGACTCTTATCAGTTGTTTGAATGAGCCAAGTCAGATGTGCTGATGCTTGGTTGAAACAAAAACCTGCAGCCACATGGCCCTTTGTGGCTCGAGTTTGACACCCCTGGTCTAGCGCATTTAGGAAACATCTAGAATAACTCAGGTAGGGTAGAGTCGGTGGATATAACGGTTTATTGAAGTAGAGACAGAGTACAGCACCACGGTGTGGTGAGGGTTGGAGGGAGTGATGCGTAGAGTTGTGGCGGTGGCCTCGGTTGTACGGGGTTTGGTGCGGTCAATCGCAAACGTCTACCACAACAGAACCGTCTTCTCGTTTATATCGTTGTTTACATCGTCACAACTGGTACGAATCTCAGTGGATCGCCATCACCCCCAAAGTACATGTCACAGTGGATCGCCATCACATGCCGCGTCACATACATTATTTTCGTGTTCTTTTTATACATACCTCGCTTTCAGCTCAGACCTGACTGAGAGACTTCGGGCAGGGATTTCTTTACACAATCTCGGTTCATAAACAGTCTTTATTGGACCAGGTCTATTATTCGTAAAGCAAAGGAAATTTCTTTGGAATGAGATTGACGAGTTATGGGTTCGTACCTTTCTGCAGGTCTTCTTTCAGGCTTTTCACCTGGAGCAGGAGTGGGCTACAGAGAGAAATCACTATTATTTCACTACGCTCACCAATAATTCTACGATTGTCATGATTCCTGTGAGGGACTTTTTCACATCTGCTGTTATTAGAGAAGACGAGAGAATCCGTGACGCATCAGAACACGAAAGCCTTTCTTCTTCTGTCTCACCTGTACTCGTCATTGGGGTGCGCGATCTCCACGATGTCCCCCAGCTTTACCTGAGGAAACACCTTCGGATTCATCATCAGCTCATCGTCTGAAAGAAAGGAGACACGTAATGATCACGTTAAACTTCCCAGTCTACCAGGGGTGGGTCTGTGTAAACAACCAGTGACTGCAGCAGTGAACAGAAAATGTCGCTCTGACCAATCAGAAGGTGGATGTCCACAATTGTCTGGCATGAGTGTAGGACAAGAACTCACCACTTCCTCCAAAGCCCTTCTTATGGACCACCAGTTTGTAGGTTTTGGTTTTGGTTGCGACCGTCATTTTATTTACAGTGTTCAGAAACGCCGCACATCAGAACAAACAGGAGCCACCATTGGGTTTGGGTTCAGCTTCACGTCCGACTCGCTCCTTTTTTTAAATCTAAAAACACATACGCGCGCGCGCGCACACACACACACACACACACACACACACACACACACAGCCTCGAAAAAGCCCCTGGATTTTATTTTCATATAAAATGTGTCATACTGATGTCATGTACATGACAGAATATTTCAAAGTAAAAGTTTATACAGGAATATCCCAGCTTCTATTTATTATATTGTTGTTGCTCCTTCTTCCTGTGAGAACTGGATCTCTACACCACTGCTTCTCAATTATTTTCGGTGGCATCCCCTGTAGGAAGAAAAAAAAATCATTTCCCCCCCCCCCCCCATCGCCCCGCGAGTGACTATACTGTAGTATTATTGTCTATTAAATTGTTATTAGTACACCTCTGCATCACATTGTATATTTAACATTAAAAACAAAAAAGAAAGAAATATAGTTCAACTTACAATAAAGAAAAACTTCATTAACATAGTTTTTTAATCTGTAACAGAAAAGATTTGAAGTGCACCAATGTGCATAAAATTAAAAAAAAAAAAATTCTTATTTAAACTCATTCAACTTATTTATGTCTTAATATTTCCATCTCTCGCCACCTTTCTCTTCATTCCTGTGAGAAAATTTTCCTTGTTGTTTCTTGAGGGGTTGTTTACTACACTTCATATCGTTTGCTCATGCGAAAAACCGATACGCCATAGCGCGACAATTAGAGCGCCACTGCCAACTACTGGAGTGGAGGTGCAATTACAATCAATTCTCAGACACCATTCCAGAAAAGCATATTCCCCAGAGTCATACGTAATAATTCCCCAGAGTCATACATAAAATTCTGGTGAAACGTGATGGCGGTGTGCGTGTCAAAAGAAAATGAGTTTTGAACACCTGGCTTGATGATGTTATTGATGCTATGATCTGCTCTATGACAAAAACTCAGAAAATGATCCCAATAAAAAACAGAGCTCACTCATGTATATTGTCAAGAATAAAGTCCACTTTTATGTTATTATAATAAAACAAATGTACTTTTTTTTATTATTTTCCCCACCCCACCCCCCAATTTAAGTGCATCCAATTCCCACCTTATGTCTTCCTTATCACACAACCACCAACCAACCAGGGAGGGGCGAAAGCCTGCAAAAGCCTGTTCTGTAACATGCAATGCTCACCACCCGCCTCTTATCGAATTTCAAGCGCCATGCATATTTGGGGGCGGTCTAACACACTCAGAGAGAAAGCACTATCCACCCCTCATGAGCTCACAGACGCCCGTGATTGGCTGGCAATTGCTATGAGTGGTGACAAAAAAAGTGAGTGTATGCCTTCCCTCCCTCCAATGGGAACTCAAACAAATTGCCCCCATGGACTCCCAGACAGCTGTGACATGAACCCGGATTCAAACTTGTGATCTTCTGGTTAATAGTACCTTGTCGATGCTCACCCCAGGAGCCCCAAACAAATGTAATTTTATATCCTTAAAAAAAAACATGTCCAACTGACTAGCCCAAAGAATTTATGGCAACATTATACATGGAGATGATCATCATGCATTGTTCATTTTCTGTAACTGCTTAATCCTAATTAGGGTGACGGGGAGGCTGGCACCCATCCCAGCCGACTACGGGTGAGGCAGAGTACACCCTGGACAGCTAGTCAGGCCATCACAGAGCGGAAACACACTGACAGCTTTGCAGCTACTTTTGTCGAAAGTCAACGATGGCTCTTATACATGAACCTCTCACCACAGACAGTAAGAGACATGGGGGAGGGGGGGGCAGTGACAACCTGTGGAGAGTGGGGCTTGAACCCCCAACCTTAGGATCAGTGATCCAGCACCTTTACCACCAGGCCACCACTTCCCTATATGGAGATGTAAGTAAATAAGATGGGAGGGTAAACTTTTGGGGCTCAACTGCAAAGGATTCCATCCTTAGGGGCAGCCATAGCCTAAAGGTTAGAGAAGCAGCTTTGGGACCAAAGGGTTGCTGGTTCAATTCCCAAATCAGCAGGAAAAAATGTATGGCATTGGGGAAGTGAGCTGTACCTTCCTTTCCTTAGTTGTTGAAATGCCCATGTACAAGGCACCGAATTCCCAAGCTGCACTGTGTGTGTGTGTGTGTGTTCACTTTGGGTGGATTAAAGGCAGGGGAAACAATTTCCCTGGTGGGATTAATACACTAGAAAGGGAAAAAGAAAGAAATCTAAATGAAAGTTAGTGCGAAAACAATAAAAAAAAGTGTATACTGCAAAAAAACTAAATAGTACTAAATCTATTAGAAGTGCATTTATTTAAATACGAAGCCTTTTAAAAGTACACACTTTTACACAACAAAATCCCTCAAAACTGCAAAGTAATAACAAAATTGGGGCCAAGCTACAAATAACCCCCTATTCATTCTCTAGTACCCTACATAGAGTACAAGAGCGCACCCTAAGTCGTGCCCTGGTAAATAATATATTAGGCGTTTGTAATTCGGCCCAAATAGCAAACACTTGCTCGTCTAAAAATTGATTATTCGGTTTAAAAGCTTGAGTCATCTCACCACATTCTCTGTCCAGACATCATACTCTTAATGTGTTGTGACTCATATCGCAACATTAGCTTCCGAATTCTACCATTTCACCGATTTTAAAGCTCCTCCGTCGACTTGCCACTTTCATGATAACAAACAGCGCTCTTCTTCTTCGCCGCGGCAGCGCCTGTGTGTAAATGTGACTTGCGCTCTCTATCGGACAGGAAAAGAACCGCAGCTTAATCTGTACATGTATTGATCATCTTGTTTTCCTTTCGGCTGTTCCCTTTCCAGGGCTCACCACAACGAATCATCTGCCTCCATCTTCAATGAAGTCATATTAATGATTCGCATACTGTACTCGATTTTGAATTAATCTACATGTGTTTTTATTATTTATCATTGAATTAAAAATTATCGAATGAATTGAAATAATAATAATTTGAAACGAAGAAACTGAGCTGTGATGGAAGAAACGTATACATTTCTATTTAATTTTAAAGGTTTAAGAAGATAATTTCATTCACTATTTAGGAATTATTTTGAGGAATTACAGCTATTTTTATACATCGTCCCTGGCTGAGGACTTGGTTGACAGTCATACGCTCACCTCCTCAAACTGACTTTACTGGATGTTGTGAATTGGGTTTTCTTCACAAAGGACAAAATTCTATGATCAGCCAGTGTAGCTGTCATCTGTGGTCCTCCCAGACATTTATTGTTGCTGAGCTCAATGTATTCCTTGTTTTTAAGAATAACATTAGATTGTTAATTTATCAGATTGTTGATTTGGCCACTCCTGAAGTTTCCAGTATCCCACTGATGGGGATGTTAATATACATTTTCAGCCGAATGAGGGTCGACTTTAATTGTATTCATTCATTTATTTATTTTATTTTATACTGTATTAATCCCACAAGTGAAATTTTGACTTCTGTTTTTAACCGTCCAAAATGTGCACCTAACAAACCGCCGCCGCCTCCGCCGCCGCCGCCGCCGCCCCCCCACACACGGCTGTACACACTGTGCACTCGGAGCACAGGGCTGCTACACATCCAGCACCAGCAACGCAGTTGGGGGTTCGGTGGCACTTAAGACATGAAGGTGGAGGAGGTGAAGGTGCAGCTCACCCTCCCACCTGGTTCAGGAATCAAACCCGCTTCTCTAACCATTAGGCCATGGCTGCGTCCCTTAACTTTCATCAACACGTATTTTTTAAACATATTCGCTGTGGCGACTCCTGAAAAGGGGAAAAAGCCAAAAGGAAAAGAAGAAGAAGAAGAAGAAGATTGAGAGGGTTATAAAATATAGACTTTTTAGCTCCTCCCTCAATACTGAGCCTCTAAAAAAGGCTTCAAGTCCTCAACAGTTGATGTAATATTTTTGTTCAATGCTTTAAAGTATATCTTCCAACTGCAACCTGCAACCCTATGCTTCATTTACAATCCATCGTGGTTGCCTAGAAACAAAAGTACATACATACACACAGTGTTCGAAACAAGTGGGTTTCCGCGAGAACCTATAATCAACTCGGACAAGATGATGTTCATAACATGGTATTCATTAAGTTTTAGAGTAGAAGGAGTCTGTCTTCTTTTCGGCTTTTTCTCTTTTACTCGGGAGTCGCCACAGCAAATCATCTGATTCGCACGTTTTGATTTGGCAGAGGTTTTTACGTCGGATGCCCTTCCTGTCACAACCCTTTTTAGCAAGGGGCAGAAACACGCTGACGGCTTTGCAGCTACTCTTTACGAAAGTCAGCAATGGTTCTTTTACATGAACCTCTCACCATAGACAGTGAGAGACATGGCCCGCCTTTGATATCCCAGTTAGCCGCACAAGGCAGTGACAACCCTGTGGAGAGTGGGACTCGAACCCCCAACCTTTGGATCAGTGATCCAGCACCCTATACCACTAGACCATCACTGCCCCTCATTAAGTTTTAGAGTAGGAGGATGTTGATAAATAAGGGGTGGAAATTGTTTGAGCCAAGCATGCGGATGGGGGTGTCCCCTTCTGCAGGGGGGTCTGGGGGGCCACCCCCAGAAAAATTTTTAATAGTCATGTGCTCTGTGGTGCATTCTAGGCCCATATTTATGAGAAAATCAAACAAACTAGAAGCAAATAAACCTAAAAGTTTATATTATAAAAAATAGTATTTGTTACAAGAATAGTAGATTTACTTCTTAAAGGAAAGTACATAAAACTTCTTATTTGAAAAATCTAACCGTTACCTACTAACATAGAACATTTGTGAATCAAACTGCTCCTCGAATCTGTCAAAACTGTTTACGTAATTTCATTTTACGAGTCATAAGATCAGGCTATTAGAATAAGACTAGGCGAGTTTAGTTGGGGTTATTTTTCACTATCATCGCTCAGTGCAATCAAGAAATCATTTGTGTTCGGACATCACATAAAACTTTTTGACCTACTTCATGAGATACGGATGTTTCCGAAACAGTGGAATCATCGGTCTTGAGTCGCTACCACAACGTATTTAATGTTGGTTGTTTAGATATACTTTGCTTCGGCGCCATGCTTGTCGATACGACTCGCATTAGTTCAGTTCATTTTCTGTACCCGCTTAATCCTAACTTGGGTCGCGGGGAGGCTGGTGCCCATCCCAGCCAACTTCGGGCGAGGGCAGAGTACACCCTGGACAGCTCGCCAGGCCATCGCAGGGCGGAAACACGCTGACAACTTTGCAGCTACTCTTGTCGAAAGTCAGCAATGGTTCTTTTACATGCCTCACACCATAGACAGTGAGAGACATGGCCAGCCTTTGATAACCCAGTTAGCTGCACTGGGGGGGACAGTGACAACCTTGTGGAGAGTGGGACTCGAACCCCTAACCTTTGGATCAGCGATCCAGCGCCCTATACCACTAGACCACCACTGCCCACCATGACCGTCATGATCTAAATCTACACGGGAGCACAGGCACATGGCGGCACATATATAAAAAGCGCCGCGCTTTTGAATGAGGTAGCATAGTGCATCATGGGATATCGGAAGTGAACCGATTGAGAAATTATCAAAACAAGTGAACGTGTTGTCAAGTACACAGCTTAACAAAGCCGTGAAAATGTTTTTATTACATATTATTATATTATTAAATATTATTATTTACTATTATAAAATATAACCGTCGCTAGGCTAATAGTAGCCGGTGCTTCCGTCGGCCGCCGGTACTGAATGAAAAGTATGCATAACATGGTAAAAATGAATAGAAAAGTCGAGTTTTAAAATGTATAAAAATGTTTAAAGTGGGTCGTGATCATCAATCAACCCCAAATACATTCCGTATTTCTCAAAGGAAGCATAGGATCACTTGGGATTTAACCATTAAAAACACCATGAAACTGGTATGAAGTTCTACTGTGGGTATAATGTTATTGTGTCCGTCACCGTGACTGTTTTACTAAAACTAGGTGTACAGATAAACCAGTATAAAAATATCATCGAAATAAGAACAATTTATTCCATTTATTTCCCTTGCTAGCACATGAGCAGGCCCGGTTAGATATTATAATGTATTCATTCATTAATGAATTAATCCCTAATTAGTGTCACCCAGGGGCAATTTGGAGCAGCCAGTTAACCTACTGTACATGTTTTTGGTCTGTGGGAGGAAACTAGAGTACCCGAAGGAAACCCACATAAGCACGGGGAGAGCATGCAAACTCCACACAGAAACACCCGAGATGGGAATGGAAATAATGTTCCGTTCATTAAAATTAATTTATTCATTAGTCGAACTGCTTCGTCATACCACTGTTATGGTGGTTTATTTTTTATTTTTTCCGGGGGGGATCCTCTCTTTTGGTCCTATCTCAGCCAACACTGGGCAAAGGCAGGATACACTATGAACAGTTCGCGAGACCATCACAGTACAAATACATTCATTCGTTGGTTTTCTAAACCGCTTCATCCTAATTCAGGTCTCAGGGACGCTGGCGCCCATTTCAGCCAATGGGATACATCCTGGACAGCCCTCCATGCCAGCGCAGTAGAAATACAAAATATTTTTAAAATTGAAAAATTTGAGGGTAAAAAGTAACTCAGTGTATTTATGATGGTTAATGTATGTTGAGTAGTATGTACGATAAATATTCTGCAGTCTGCGTCATACGTTTGAATATTTTAGTTTAATTCTGTTCCCCTTTTCCTTTGAAATTTAAATAGGAAAAAATGTTGAAATATTTTTTCAATAATTTTATATAGCCTGTATTTTTTGAAAGAAAATAGAAAAACACACTGCAAGAGAAACAGTATTTAATTTAATGGTATAAAAAAACTGTTGATAAAGTAATATCATCATTAAAATAATGCAAATTTATGTTAATAACTGTTACAGGATTAGTTTCAATAATCTATTAGACGATCTAGTATTAAACACTGAATTAAAATTCTGTTCCGTGACAGAGGAGTAACACTTCTCTGCTCTGATATTATATATATTTCTATATTTTATTTCGGTAATGGCAGTGGATGAAGTAGCACAATACTGTACTGAGAGAGTGAACACCATGATGGATCTCGGGCAGTGAAAGTCCCGGGTTTAATTTCTTCTATCAGAGCTCATTCTGTGTGAAGAAACGCTCGTCTTGACGATCCGTCTGTGACTTTATGGGGTTTTATTCCCCTTGTAAATTCTCACACTGGTCTTTCTGTGGTCGTCCACGTAATTTACTGCAGAACCGGATCAGCAGCAGCTCTTCCTCACTGCTGTCACCTCAGCAGCTGCTTGTGTCTCGTTCATTTCTGAAAAAATAAACACCATCACATCACACTCATACTTCTTCTTCTTCTTCTTCTTCTTTTCCTTTTCGGCTGTTCCCTTAAGGGGTCGCCACAGCAAATCATCTGCCTCCATCATACCCTATCCTTTGCATCTTCTTCTCTTACACCAGCTGCCTTCATGTTCTCCTTCACCACATCCGTGAATCGTCTCTTTGGTCTTCCTCTCGGCCTTCTGCCTGGTAGTTCTAACCTCAGTATCCTACTACCAATATACTCACTATCCCTCCTCTGTACATGTCCAAACTATCTCAATCTAGACTCTCTGACTTTGTCTCCAAAACCTCTTACATGTACCTCTGATGGACTCATTCCTGATCCTATCCATCCTCGTTACTCCCAAAGAGAACCTCAACATTTTCATCTCTGCTACCTCCAGCTCTGCCTCCTGTGTTTTCCCCAGGGCCACTGTTTCTAAACCATACAACATCGCTGGCCTCAACACAGTCTTGTACACTTTTTCTTTCATTCTTGCTGATACCTTCCTATCACACATCACACCAGACACTTTTCTGCAACCATTCCAACCTGCCTGCACACGCTTCTTCACCTCTTTTCCACACACTCAATTGCTCTGGATTGTTCCACCTTCCTTATCTCTGCTCCCTGTAACCTCACCGTTCCTCTTGGGTCCTTGTCATTCATACACATGTATTTTGTCTTACTGAGGCTAACCTTCATTCCCCTCCTTTCCAGGGCATACCTCCATCTCTCTAGATTTTCCTGCACTTGTTCTCTGCTCTCACTACAGATCACAATGTCATCTGCAAACATCATAGTCCATGGGGAATCTTGTCTAACCTCGTCTGTCAGCCTGTCCATCACCATAGCAAACAAGAAGGGGCTCAGAGCTGACCCTTGATGCAGTCCTACCTCCACCTTGAACTCTTCTGTCACACCAACAGCACACCTCACCACTATCTTACATCGCTCATACATGTCCTGCACCACTCTAACATACTTCTCTGCCACTCCAGACTTTCTCATGCAATACCACATTTCCTCTCTCAGCACCCTGTCATATGCTTTCTCCAGATCCACAAAGGCACAATGCAGCGACTTCTGACCTTCTCTGTACTTCTCTATTAACATCCTCAAGGCAAACACTGCATCTGTGGTGCTCTTTCGTGGCATGAAGCCAAACTGTTGTTCACAAATACTGACCTCTGCCCTTAGTCTCGCTTCCACTATTCTTTCCTATAACTTCATTGTATGGCTTATCAACTTTATCCCTCTGTAGCTGCCACAACTCTGCACGTCTGTCTTGTTCTTAAAAATGGGCACCCACACTCTTCTCCTCCATTCCTCCGGCATCCTCTCACTCTCGAAGACCTTGTTCCTTGTTGAATTTTCTTGTCAGGAAAACTACTGCTACCTCTCCTAGACACTTCCATACCTCCACCGGTATGTCATCAGTACCAACTGCCTTTCCATTTCTTCATCCTGTTCAATGCACTCCTCATTTCACCCTTACTAATCTTTGCTACTTCCTGGTCCTCAACAGTCACCTCTTCTACTCTTTTCTCTCTCTCTCATTTTCCTCATTCATCAGCTGTTCAAAGTACTCTATCCATCTTCCCAGCACACTTCTGTCATCATTCAATACATTTCCCTCTCTGTCCTTAATCACACTAACTTGTTGCACATCCTACCCATCTCTATTTCTCTGCTGTGCCAACCTGTATAAATCATTATCTCCCTCTTTACTGTGTACTCCTATCTCCGCTTTTATAAGTCACCCTATGCCCCTGTCTCTTCTGGAAGAAAGTATTTACCACAGCCATTTCCATCCTTTTTGCAAAATCTATCAAAATCTGTCCTGCG
The DNA here is from genome assembly GCA_024760905.1 of Plotosus lineatus. NCBI lineage: Eukaryota > Metazoa > Chordata > Actinopteri > Siluriformes > Plotosidae > Plotosus > Plotosus lineatus. The sequence goes on along the minus strand of CM045735.1, from coordinate 57,288,426 downwards.
TTCCTGTCCTGGATACCAAACCTACCCATCACTTCCTTGTCCCCTCTGTTTCCTGCACCAACATGTCCAGTGAAGTCTGACATCACACTCATACTTCACCTGTTTTAATTCCTTCATCCTCGAGAAAACAAAACAAGACCAATCCTACTTGGGTCGCATGCAGACTGGAGCCTATCTCAGCCAGCACTGGGAAAGGGTGGAACACACCCTGAACAACAGCTCACCAGACCATCGCAGAACAATACACATATGCATTAACATGCACACCTGGGACAAATTGGAACAGTCAGTCTAATTTGCATGTTTTTGGACTGGGGAGGAAACTGGAGAACCCAGTACTCCACACTGACGTGTCCTCTTCAAGCCTGGAACTCGAATCCAGGACCAAAGATAAAATTAACACAAACAAAAACAATAACTAAACAAAACACCTGAAAGGTACACAAAACAAGAAGTAACAAACAAAATACAGTAAAACAAACACACAAGCGTGCACACACACACACACACACACACACACTCACACACACGCATGTACACACAAGCACAAACACAGACACACACTTGCACACACAAGCACAAGCACAAACACACACACACACACACACACACACACGTGTGCACACACACACACACACACACACACACACACAAGCACATGCACACACACACATACACACACACACACACACACACACACACACACACACGCCGCACACAGACAGACATACACACACACACACACACACACACAAGCACAAGCACACACGCACGCACGCACACACACACACACACACACACACACACACACGCAAACACACCACACATAAACACACACACACACACACACACACACACGCACGCACGAGCACACACACATAAGCACACACACACACACACACACACACACACACACACACACACACACACTCCATCATGCATACGAAAAAGCTTCTTACTGAGGACCTCTCCAATCTGCCTCGTACTGTAGCCGAGCTCCATGTCCCTCAGCACAGAGTCTTCAAAAGCCAGAGCGGCCACACGGAAGAAGAACTGCTGCACATTTTCTCCTGTTTTACACACACACACACACACACACACACACACACACACACACACACACACACACACACACACACACACACTGCCTTATCACTCAGTATTTGAACACCCAACATGTTGTATGTGTGTTACACAAATCAAGACAAAATTCATGCTGTGCTGCTTTACTTTATTCTACATGCATCAGGATTCAAAAGATGAAGCTTCTCTCTGTATCACGATCTGGTCAGAACAGTGGAACAGTGGAATGGTGAGAATTAAGAAACGATGAGAACGAGAACATGTGAATATGAGAATGATGCAACAGTGGAAGGGAGGAACAGTGAAAATGAGGAAATGGTAAGAACAGTGTAATGGTGAGACTGATGAGAACATGGAACGGTGGAACTGTGTGAACAGACTGACTGTGTGAATGGTGGAACGTAAGAACGGCGAGAAGAGCGAGAACACTGAGAACAGCGAGAACACTGGGATCAGGGTAACGGCGAGAAGAGCGAGAACACTGAGGATGGTGTTTACTTCTTTACCTGTTTTGGATGAGACAGACCAGAACTCAGCATTCATCTCTGCTGCCATCTTTACTGCATCCCTCTCTGTCCTCTGGCATTCCTCTGGAGACTAATAAACACACTCACACACACACACACACACACACACACACACACACACACACACACACACACACACACACACACACACACACACACACACACACACACGCACGCACATGCGCGCGCACACATGAAGTAAGGGAAATCTGTGAACACCCGGAATTCTTCAGTCTCTCATTCATTTTCTGAATCCCTTAACCCCACTCGAGTCATGGGGAGGCTGGAGCCTATCTCAGCAGACATTGGACAAAGGTGGGCTACACCCTGAACAGCTTGTCAGACCATCACAGTGCAAAACAAACACAACCATTCACATTGACACTTAGATTCACACATTGGGTCAATAGTTCAGCAGAAAATTAACTGAATGTTCACATCTTTGGACTGTGGGAGGAAACCCACGCAGGCGCAGAGAGAACATAAAAACAGAACACAGAAACACCCTCGCCAAGCCCAGGACTCAAACCCAGGACTCAAACCGATGACGTTCTTGCACCGTACCGTCCCGGATTCTACCCAGAGTTAATATAATAACGTTTTATTGTAGTAACGTGTTAAATGTACAGAATACAGAACATTCGGAGAACTACGGACAGGAAATGAATTCTCACCAGCAGATCTCTTTTAGTTCCAACCAAGAATATAAAGCAGGAGTTCGGTTCATTTTCGTTCAGAGCCTCGGTCAGCCACTGCCTGGGAGAAAAAAAAACTTCACACTTTAGAGAATCAGAGAGCCAAACATGTTTATACACACTGATACTGCTCTGCGCGCTCACGTCTGATGTCATGACATCACGCTCTCACCCTTACGGTGATGCAATAAAAAAAAAACACCGGCTCTACTCGCTCAGACAAACGTGAACACCCTACTGATCAGCAATCAACAGCAGAGTTATCAGTACTTTAATGATGACGAACTAAACAACAGCATGAAAATGAATTGCTATCAGATCGCTATCGACGAATCTCTGGCGCGGCGTGAAAAACTGTAACGCAAACATAAATGAAAAAAGAATCTGTTTCTCACTTTGTGTTCTCCAGTGTTTTGATGTCGGTCATGTCGAAGACGCTGACGATCACTGAGGAGAGAAATGAAGCGTGTGATGTTGAGACGTGGAGGGTGCGCTCTGAGGTATGAATAAAGACTACGTATGAATACGTGAGGGAAGAAGATCGTACCCTGTGCTCCTCGGTAATACGCCGCAGCGATGCATTTAAACTTCTCCTGGCCTGCGGTGTCCCAGCTACGAGGTGAAGAAAGTATTTACAGCACTGTGTTTATTAAAGACAGAATTATTACACTGTTAGGATGGAATAATTATTCTGAGCTACTTGCCCTGGTTTGATTATTTCATACTAATAGAAAAGGAAAATGATTAAATACATTTACCGAATAGCGTTAAATATAAACGGAAGCTCTTACGTATTGTAAATAAAGTCTTGGGAGATGACGAAGGACTTGGTATGCTTTTCATGTTAAATGGCTTTAATCAGTCTTATACATGCATTACAGACGCTCCCCAACTTACGTTTTTAATTGGTTCCGGACGGCCGAACGTAAGTTGAAAGCGAACGTAAGTTGTTACAGTGACGTATGATGTATGACGTATGACGCTCATACTGTACTACACATCCATAAATACCATTACCGTATCTCATAAACGCCCCGAAATCAATTATTATAAACGTAACACTGTAAAATGATTTCAAATATATCAAATAATATCAACATTAATTTCAAATAAGTCACATATTTATACCGAGTCACTTTACATGAAGCTTAAAACAGCCAATCAGCACTTACAATATGTGAGGCGCTCAAAACCGGAAGTAGTGTACTTGCAAAAGTAGTGTACTTGCTGTGGGTTATACGGACTTCTGGTCTTTCAAGTGCGCAAGGGTGCCGTTGAACTCGTTTAGAACACAGCCTGCACTGATGTGAATCACCAGCAGAGCGAAGAGTTCTCTTTGCATTCAGGTTTTCATTCATTGTACAACTCTCTTTGCTTCACTGAGTATGCATGGTAGATTGCGCCGATCCGAGCAGATAGTTAATTCATCTCTGTGTATGAGACTTGCACCCATACTAGGATCGAATTGTAACATGAAATGTATATTTTGTTCCGCTTCAGCATAAAACTCGTGTTTGAACAAGATGCCGGTGGGTGGAGAGGATGAACTGAAGAATACGGTTCTTTTCATTCTTTTCAGTCTTCATGTACCAAACCAAAGGCAAATTCAATGCGACACCTTTGCTGTTAAATCTATTTTTTTTTTTTTAATAATTTTAAAGCTGAGAGCGCCCTCTATGTTGTTGTGATGGAAAGGAAGTCATTTCAAAGTTTCACTCACATCTGAAGGGAGAACGGAAGCCCAGAGAGCTCAAATCTCTCGATTTCAAAGTCGACCCCGATGGTAGCCTTGTAGTCCCGATCGAAAGCATCTTTACAGAACCTACAGCGCAAAGTGGCAGAAACCTCACAGGTCTCGGCTGTTTTCCAATCACACATCATTATGTTTTTAATGTCTCTGTCGGCCTTCAGGCTCATGTACCTGTTAATCAAGCAGGTCTTCCCTACGTTCAGGTCTCCGACCACGACAGCTTTCGACATCTTCAATCTGTCCAAACTGGAAGAGTAAAACAGGAAATATTCGAGGGTTTGGAAACACTGATTGTTTTTATTATTTCATGTTGTCTTGGGCCCAGGTCAATAAAATTAATCAGTAGGGTGAAGCTTAGCTCTACACTCTTGAGAGGGAGTACAATTTGAGAGTAACATCTCTTCAGGACTTTGCCTAAACCTGGAGCCGCCTCCCCTCAGTATGCACGATCAGGGTGGTCCAGGAGTATTTGATTGGATGTTTCCAAGTGGACCAGTGAGGGCCGGTGGTGTAGTGGTTAGTGTGCTGCGCTCATGATCGGTAGGTTGTGTGTTCAAATCCCAATTAGACCCTCACTGTGCTAAGACCCCTGGGCAAGGTCTCAACCACAAGTGTGCCTCTGTTCACCCAGCAGTATAAATGGGTCCCAGTAAAAATATACTGGGAAGGTAACCTGCGATGGACTAGCGTCCCATCCAGGGGAAGTTGAACTCCTGGTCGCTTCACGTTACAGAAACCGGGGATAAGCACCGGCCTGATGAGCCACTGGGCTCGGGTGTAAAAACCAACAGAGTTGACCGAACTTTACCTTCCCAGTGGACCCCAGGGCAGTGATTGGTTGGCGTCTTCAAATTGTCAAAAGAGTATGAATGGTTTTGTGTGTGTGTGTGTGTATGTATTTTGAACCAGCAAGGGAATGGTGAGCCTAAGATGACCTGTGCCTGTGACCTGAACAAAGGATGAAATCAGAATGTAGTTATTTGTGATTGGTACAAGGGATAAATATGCGCATTTCGAAAGTATTTGTGTGTGAAAGTGATGCTACGAGTGTGGGATGAGACTGAGGAAACTGATTTGGGGTTTCAGGTGCAGTCACAAGAACTACAACGTGAATAATATATATGTGAGGTAGGTTGGCTCAGGGTCACTCTGGAAGTGATGCACATGTTTGTTGCTGTACTCAACAAAACAAACACCAGACTGTAAACCTGTGCAAATTAACAGGAGGAAAGGTGGCGCTCTCACCCCTGCTGCCTGGTGGCTCGGTCTTTAAATACCAGTTTAGCTTTAGCGCTCCAGTCTTCCTTCATGTGTAGACATGCTTGTGGATTATAACACTGCCACACACACACACACACACACACACACACACACACAAATTGACCCATATATATATATATATATATATATATATATATATATATATATATATATATATATATATATATATATATATATATATATATATATATATATGTATATATATATATATATATATATATATATATATATATATTTTTTTTTTTAAAGTACAATCTTAAATTACAGAGAAAAAAAACAGAATCCATCACCTTGATTTAAATATATGATTCAAACATCTTTATAACTCGCAGGGCAGCCGTGACCTAATGGTTGGAGAAGCTGCTTTGGGAACGAAAGGTCATTGGTTCGATTCTTGACCCAGCAAGAAAAAAATGTGTGGCAGGAGGAGATGCAACTTCTTTCCCTCCAAACCCATGGTTGAAGTGGCCTTGAGTGAGGCACCTAACCTCCAATAGCTGTGTGTGACAGCCCACTGCTCTGTGTATGTGTGTGTGTGTGTGTGTGTGTGTGTGTGTGTGTGTGTGCACACGTGCTCGCTCACTTTGGATGGATTCAATGCAGAAGATAAAGTTTACCTTGCAAAATTAATACAGCATAAAATCACAAAAATAAAAACAGTCAGCATGGTGGCGTAGTGGTCAGCACATCTGCCTCACAGCAAGAAGGACCTGGGTTCAATTTCCACCTCTGGGCGTTTCTGTGTGTTTTCTCTGGGTGTACAGTACTCCAGTTTTCTCGCACAGTACAAAAACATGCACATTAGGCGAACTGGCTGTTTCAAGTTGCCCCTAAGTGTGAGTGTGAATAGTTGCATGAGTGTTCTTCCTGCGATGGCATGGCGAGCTGTCCAGGGTGTACCCCGCTCTCACCCAGAGTAGGCTGAGATAGGCACCAGCCTCCCCGTGACCCTAATTAGGATTAAGCAGCTTAGTGAATGAATGAATAAATAAATAACAGTAGAATCTTTTATCGATATAGAAACTGTTTTATATATATATATATATATATATATATATATATATATATATATATATATATATATATATATATATATATATAGCTAGATAGATAGATAGATAGAAATGCAGCCGTGAGGGGGGGGCACAAACCAGTGTCTCTCCCTCACGCCCGATCTAAGCCGGATAAATGCAGAGGGTTGCGTCAGGAAGGGCATCCGGCGTAAAACAAATGCCAAATAAACTATGCGAATCACAAGAAAGAATGACATACCGGATCGATTCGAGGCCGGGTTAACAACGACCGCCATCAGTGCCGTCAACCAACAGGGTGCTGATGGAAATTGGACTACTGTTGGTCGAAGAAGGAGAGGCGGGAGGCGTGTCCGTTTGCCAGAGAGAGAGAAGAGGAAAGGCATGAGTCTAGGACTGAAAGTAGGGACTTTGAATATTGGAACTATGACAGGAAAAGGTAGAGAGCTGGCTGACATGATGCAGAGGAGGAAGGTGGACATACTGTGTGTTCAGGAGACCAGGTGGAAAGGTCTAAGGCTAGAAGCATAGGAGCAGGGTTTAAGCTGTTTTTATCACGGTGTGGATGGGAAGAGAAATGGAGTCGGAGTCATCTTGAAGGAGGAGTTTGCCAGGAATGTTCTAGAAGTGAAAAAGAGTGTCAGACAGAGTGATGAGTCTCAAGTTAGAAATTAAAGGTGTGATGGTCAATGTTGTTAGTGCTTATGCCCCACAGACAGGATGTGATGAGAAGAGAAGGAGAGATTCTGGAGGGAGTTAGATGAAGTGATGCAGAGTACCCCCAGAGGTGAAAGAGTGGTCATTGGAGCAGACTTCAATGGACATGTTGGTGCAGGAAACAGAGGGCGAGGAAGTGATGGGTAGGTTTGGTATCCAGGACAGGAGCATGAAGGACAGATGTTGGTAGATTTTGCAAAAAGGATGGAAATGGCTGTGGTGAATACTTTCTTCCAGAAGAGAGAGAGGAGCATAGGGTGACTTATAAAGCGGTAGGAGCACACAGGTAGACTACATCTTGTGCAGGCGATGTAATTTAAAGGAAGTCAGTGACTGCAAAGTAGTAGCGGTGAGAGTGTTGCCAAACAGCATAGGATGGTGGTGTGCAGGATGATGCTGATGGTGAGGAAGGTGAAGAAGGCAAAGGCAGAGCAGAAGACAAAGTGGTGGAAGTTGAAAAAGGAAGAGTGTTGGGTTGTCTTCAAGGAGGAGTTGAAACAGGCTTTGGGTGGTCAGGAAGTGCTTCCAGATGACTGGACAACTACAGTGAATGTGATCAGGGAGACAGGTAGGAGAATATTTGGTGTGTCATCTGGAAGAAAAGTAGATAAGGAGACTTGGTGGTGGAATGAGGAAGTGCAGGAGGGTGTACAAAGAAAGAGAATAGAGAAGAAGAAGAGGGACAAGGAGAAACCCGAAGAGACAAAACAGGGGTACAGGGAGACACAGCGTAAGGCAAAGGTAGCAGTGACAAACGCCAAACAGAGTGCGTTTGATGACTTGTATGCTCGGCTGGAAAGTAAGGAGAGAAAATGATTTATACAGGTTGGCACAGCAGAGAAATAGAGATGGGAAGGGCGTGCAGCAAGTTAGATTGATAAAGGACAGAGAGGGAAATGTATTGACTGATGACAGAAGTGTGCTGGGAAGATGGAAAGAGTACTTTGAAGAGCTGATGAATGAGGAAAATGAGAAAAAGAGTAGAAGAGGTGACTGTTGAGGACAGGAAGTAGCAAAGATTAGTAAGGGTGAAGTGAGGAGGGCATTGAAGAGGATGAAGAATGGAAGGCAGATGGTCCTGATGACATACCGGTGGAGGTATGGAAGTGTCTAGGAGAGGTAGCAGTAGATTTTCTGACAAGAACATTTAACAAGGTCTTAGAGAGTGAGAGGATGACAGAGGAATGGAGGAGAAGTGTGCTGGTGCCCATTTTTAAGAACAAGGGAGTCGTGCAGAGTTGTGGCAACTACAGAGGGATAAAGTTGATGAGCCATACGATCAAGTTATGGGAAAGAATAGTGGAAGCTAGACTAAGGGCAGAAGTCAGCATTTGTGAACAACAGTTTGGTTTCATGCCCAGAAAGAGCACCACAGATGCAGTGTTTGCCTTGAGGATGTTAATGGAGAAGTACAGAGAAGGTCAGGCGAACTGCATTGTGCCTTTGTGGATCTGGAGAAAGCATATGACAGGGTGCCGAGAGAAGAACTGTGGTATTGCATGAGGAAGTCTGGAGTGGCAGAGAAGTATGTTAAAGTGGTGCAGGACATGTATGAGAGATGTAAGACAGTGGTGAGGTGTGCTGTCGATTGTGACAGAAGAGTTCAAGGTGGAGGTGGGACTGCATCAAAGGGTCAGCTCTCAGCCCCTTCTTGTTCGCTATGGTGATGGACAGGCTGACAGACGAGGTTAGACAAGATTCCCCATGGACTATGATGTTTGCAGATGACATTGTAATCTGTAGTGAGAGCAGAGAACAAGTGCAGGAAAATCTAGAGAGGTGGAGGTATGCCCTGGAAAGGAGGGGAATGAAGATTAGCCTCAGTAAGACAGAGTACATGTGCATGAACGCCAAGGACCAAGAGGAACAGTGAGATTACAGGGAGCAGAGATAAGAAAGGTGGAGGATTTTAAGTACTTAGGCTCAACAATCCAGAGCAATGGCGAGTGTGGAAAAGATGTCAAGAAGCGTGTGCAGGCAGGTTGGAATGGTTGGAGAAAAGTGTCGGTGTGATGTGTGATAGGAGGGTATCGGCAAAAATGAAAGGAAAAGTGTACAAAAGCGGTGTTGAGGCCAACGATGCTGTATGGGTTAGAAACAGTGGCCCTGGGGAAAAGACAGGAGAGCAGAGTTGGAGGTAGCAGAGATGAAAATGTTGAGGTTCTCTTTGGGAGTAACGAGGATGGATAGGATTAGGAATGAGTACGTCAGAGGGACAGCACATGTAAGACGTTTTGGAGACAAAGTCAGAGAGGCTAGATTGAGATGGTTTGGACATGTACAGAGGAGGGATAGTGAGTATATTGGTAATAGGATGCTGAGGCTGGAACTACCAGGCAAAGGCCTAGAAGGAAGACCAAAGGAAGCGATTCATGGATGTGGTAAGGAGGACATGAAGGTCGTTGGTGTAAGAGAAGAAGATGCAAAGGATAGGGTGAGATGGAGGCAGATGATTCGCTGTGGCGACCCCTGAAGGGAAAAGCCGAAAGGAAAAGAAGAAGAAGATAGATAGATAGATAGATATATGTGTATATATATATATATATAGAGAGAGAGAGAGAGAGAGGCGATATATATATATATATATATATATATATATAGATATATATATATATATATATATATATATATATATAGGATTTTCTGAGTAGATCCTTCCGTAGGAGAGTGCTCAATACTATGTTCTTCTATAATCACCTGAAGAGAGAGGATGGTTTCACCACCCCTCGAAACAGATCTGTAGTGATAAATGGAGTTTCAATAGAAAGTCTTTGTCCTGTCCTTTTATTTATATATATATATAGATAGATAGATAGATAGATAGATATGTATATATATATATATATATATATATATATATATATATATATATATATATATATTTATATATATATAGAGAGAGAGAGAGAGAGAGAGAGAGAGAGATATAGATAGATATATAGATATATATATATATATATATATATATATATATATATATATATATATATATATATGTAGGGATCCCTCACTTTCTGCTGTTAATTGGGACTGACATCCCCATGCGACCACCGAAATCACCCCCCACCCCAACCCCCAACCCCCAACCCCCCTGACTGATGTATACATACATGTATATGTGTATATTTTTCTTTCTTTCTTCTTTTCGGCTTTTTCCCTTCCTCAGGAGTCACCACACAGAAACAGCCTCTCTGAGCCTGGAACCTTCTTTCTGTGAGGCTAACCACTAACCACTAACCACTATACCACTGTGCCGCCCACCACTCATAACCTGGATAAAAATATCCATCTTCCATCTTTCTGCGCCGTTATAAGCTCAGAGATCGGTTCATCTACAGCTACCTCATATCAACTACGTAATATCGTTATCGGTACTCATTCGTCAGAGCCTAATTTCTTCCGGTCAGAATGATACAAGCTGATGGGGTTTGTTTGTTTGTGCTGAGATTCAGTGGTACTGAATGAGACTCGGACTCTTTACCTTGGGAAATGTGGATATGATCCTGTTTTTGCTGACAGGAGGAGTGAACTGCATTCTGCCGTCTCCGAGCAGCCAAAGGGATTAAACTCGCACCTGGAAAACAAAAACAGGGAGCATTCATTACAAACGTCGTACACCAACGATTTCGCAGCATCCCGTGTTGCATAAAGGCCTCTGCTGTGGATTCAGGAAAATCCGTGTGACGCTGGAAATGTTAATTCAGCACAGCTCCGTGTTCGATCGCCTCCTCAGCTGTTCGCGAGGAGACGTGAAACCACCTCTGACACCAGGAAAGTGTTTTATAAAGTGTAAAATGTAATCCAGGTGATGACAAAACAATGAAGCTCTCCTTGGTTTGATGTCACAGCCTGCGGGCGGACCGCTTTATTTATTAATACAGTATACAGTATTACTGCATACAGGTATTTATAAATGCTGGCAGCAGTGGACCGGTGGTAAGGTGCTGGATTGCTGATCCGAAGGTTGGGAATTCAAGTCCCTATATCACAGAGTTGTCCCCAGCAGGCCACTGGGTTATCAAAGGCCGGCCATGTCTCTCACTGTCTGTGGAAGGAGGTTGATGTAAAAGAACCATCGCTGACTTTCCTCAAGAGGAGCTGCGTAGCTGTCAGCATGTTTCTGTAATGCGGTGGCCTGGCGAGCTGTCCAGGGTGTACTCCATGGACACACACAACCAATCACTCTCACAGTCACATATAGGCTAAATTTGGAACTTGACTCATACCTACTGTACGTACCTTTGGCTTTTTACACCCGAGACTAGTGGCTCATCAGGCTGGCACTTATCCCCGGTTCCTGGAGTGTGAAGCAACCAGGAGTTCATTTCCTCCTGGATGGGACGCTATTCCATTGCAGGTTACCTTCCCAGTATATTTTTACTGGTACCCATTTATACTGCTGGGTGAACAGAGGCACACTTGTGGTTGAGACCTTGCTCAGGGGTCTTAGCACAGTGAGGGTCTAACTGGGATTTGAACTCACAACCTCTCGATCATGAGCCCAGCATCCTAACCACTACACCACCGGCCCTGCTAAACTGTATGTACCAGGACAGTTTTATTTATGATCTGGTTTAGCTGACGAGTTTAGGTCCAGCTCAGCCGACTGTGGATGAGGACAGATACACTCTGGACGGCTGACACCAGGCCATCGAAGGGCAGAAAAACGCTGACGGCTATGACGCTCCTCTTTATGAAAGTCATCAATGGTTCTTTTACATGAACCTCACACCATAGCGAGACAGTGAGAGACATGGCCAGCCTTTGATAGCCCAGTTAGCCGCACTGGGGGACAACAGTGACAACCCAGTGGGTGATAGTGGGACTTGAACCTCCAACCATGGGATTGGTAATCCTGCACCGTACCACCACTACCAACAACCACAAGAGACCCAAACATGGGAAGCTTCAGTTTAAGGTCGTGAATAAATCTGGATATTATTAGAATAGTTACACTAAGGTCCCTGGATGCAAAGGTTTGTGCCCCCCACCACCACCACAAACAGTGTGTGGATTAAGGATATCTTTTAAAAAACAACCCAATAGCAGAGTGAAAAAAAAAATCATAAACAAATATTTTCCTCTCCAAAGGATGTTGGATCAAGTGGAAGAAATTGCCCCGTTGACATGCATCAGCAGCTCTGCGCCCTTCCCACGGCGAATATTATACATTTCCACTCATTAAATTCTTTTCCAATTAACACTGCAGATGTTTACCAGCAGGGTAACGCCTCCTACTCACCGCTCAGGACTCTTATTCTGTCAGAATTTATTTTATTCCCTGATTTTCAGTCTGAAACACAACCTCCAGTCCACGCTCATCCGCTCTGTGCATCAGGCAACCCTAATCTCCATGGTAACAGGGCCGCCTCAGAAGTCACGTGACGCACCTTCCAGAAAGCAGAGGAGAAGAAGAGGCGCCTGATTAAAGAAATCTCGCGATAATTTGAGCGAATCAAGGCAAATAATAAAAAGTTCTGAATGTCTCAAGTTTTGGTGGAGATGTCGTGGCTTACACTGCGATTTATGACTAAAAATACAATCGAGTATAGATTCTAATGACCAATAAAAACGATTTAAGCTCAAACAGTACCGAAATATCGCGAGAATTCGTCATGAACGGGCTCGAAGGTGGTTGTCATGACGACGCGGATTGAATTAGTGACGTTAATTAATAAGCATGCCTGCTTCCAGTCAGTGTATGTCTCTCAATAAGTTTAATTTACAAACAGAACTAAAATAAAAATAGCTGAAAATGAACAAAACAACAATCAATAAGTTTACCAAGATTAAAAATAAAATTAAATTAAATTAAATACGTAAACTGTGAATACTGTATACAGGTCCTCTACCAACCACCAGGGGGAGATGTAGCACCCTCTACACACCTACCTCGAAGAATTTTTCCCCACTTAGACACAAAAGACATCCCCAAATAATCCTTAATATCAAAATTTACAATACACAAATCTAAACAAACACTGAAAATATACATAAACGTGTTCAAATACACAAACATCCCCCAAATAAATCAAACTCGGCTAAAATTCAAAACTATCCACACATGCATAGGAAACATCAAAAAAATAATTGCAGTGGTTTGTACTTTCACATCAGTTCTGCATATTCTGAGATTAATTTTTTTCCCAATGAAACAGTAATGGCTTTCATAGGCTCTTATAATTTGCCTGCGCAACTAGTCATTTGAAATCTACACTATTTGTAGATCATCTCAGCCAACTCTGGGCAAGAGAAGAGTACACCCTGGACAGCTCGCCAGGCCATCGCAGGGCAGAAACACACTGACGTCTATGCAGCTCCTCTTGTCGAAAGTCAGCAATCGTTCTTTTACATGAACCTCCCACATTAGACAGTGACAGACATGCCCGGCCTTTGATAACCCAGTTGGAAGGGGGGGGCACAACTCATTGAGAGTGAAGCTTGAACCCCCAACCTTGGGATCAGTGATCCAGCACCTTTACTCCCAGGCCAGCACTACCTGTAACAACATGCATAATGATTAATTTAGCACATCTATTAATAGCATTCATTCGTTCGTCTGTTTGCTTAATCATTTAGTCCTACAAGAGTTGCAGCGAGGCTGGATCCTATCTCAACCATTTCTCAGCGAAGGCGGGTCACATCCTGAAGAGGTTACTAGTCTATTGCAGAGTCAACATACAACCAACCATTCATACTCACGCCTAGGTGTCATTGGAAATTAGCCTTTCATGCCTTTGGACGGTGGGAGGAAACCAGAGGACAGGGAGGGAATTTGCACAAGTACTGAGTGAACACGAAACCGCCACACAGAAATGCCCTCGTCAAACTTGATCCTAGAACTTTTTTGCTGTGAAGCAGAGACATGCTCGCCACCACACAAGGGTCAAGAGTAAGATAGAGCAGAACGTACAGTTTAGTGTCTGATGTTTTCTACATCCTGGTCACAAACTTGCATATTATACGATATAAAACCGAACATTACTGATAATAACTATGTAATTACATTGTCTTCACCACTATTACCATCCAGATTAGTATTGCAGTAAACATGATCACTGAAATGGCAACAATAGGTTGTTACAATCCTGTCTAATTATCACACACACACACACACACACACACACACACACACACACACACACACACACACACACACACACACACACACATACACACACACACATACACACACACACACACACACACACACACACACACACACACACACACACACACACACACACACACACACACACACACACACACACACACACACACACACACACACACACACACACACACACACACACTCACATCCTATACATATATATATATATATATAATTGTGTATTTTATTATGCTGTGAAACAGGTTTCCCATGGCGCTGCTGCTGCATAATTTCTAAAACCATCTGTCAGTTTGAAGTGCACATAAGGTGTCAGGGAGCACATTCGTTTTTATACAGAGTTAAAACCTTGGAAAAATGGAGAGAAAGAGAGAAGGAGAAAAAGAGGGAGAGAGATAGAGGTAGAGAGAGGCGAAGAGAACGGGGAGAGAGATAAAGAGAGAGGGGGCAGAGAGAGGGAGGCAGAGAAGGAAGAGAGAGGGAAGAGAGATAAAGAGGGAGGCAGAGAGAGAGAGAGAGAGAGAGAGAGAGAGAGAGAGAGAGAGAGAGAGAGAGAGAGAGAGAGAGAGAGAGGGGAGAGAGAGAAACAGAGACAGAGAGAAAGAGAGGCAGAGAGAGACAGAGAGACAGAGACAGAGAGAGAGAGAGAGAGAGAGAGAGAGAGAGAGAGAGAGAGAGAAACAGAGACAGAGAGAAAGAGAGGCAGAGAGACACAGAGAGAGAGAGAGAGAGAGAGAGAGAGAGAGAGACAGAGTGGGGGGAGAGAGAATCAGAGATAGAGAGAAAGAGGCAGAGAGAGACAGAGAGAGAGAGAGAGAGAGAGAGAGAGAGAGAGAGAGAGAGTGGGGAGAAACAGAGACAGAGAGAAAGAGAGGCAGAGAGAGACAGAGAGAGAGAGAGAGAGAGAGAGAGAGAGAGAGAGAGAGCGGCAGAGAGGGAGAGAGAGAGAGAGAGAGAGAGAGAGAGAGAGACAGAGACAGACAGAGACAGAGAGAGACAGAGACAGAGAGAGAGAGAGAGAGAGAGAAAGGCAGAGGGGAGAGAGAGAATCAGAGATAGAGAGAAAGAGAGGCAGAGAGAGAGAGAGAGAGAGAGAGAGAGAGAAAGGCAGAGAGGGGAGAGAGGGAATCAGAGATAGAGAGAAAGAGAGGCAGAGAGACACAGCGAGAGAGAGAGAGAGAGAGAGAGAGAGAGAGAGAGAGAGAGAGAGAGAGAGAGAGAGAGAGAGAGCCCACGTCAAAGTTTGAACTGCCTCTAAGTCAATCACTCTTCTTCTAATAAGCACTGAAGGCAAATGTTCAGAAAATAACCACAGCGGACGAGTGTGACGTGTGATTGTATTTTCTTTCAGATCGATCGACTTATTCTCCGACATCGGCCCCTAATCGCTGGAGTGATAACAATCCCACTCAGAATACATGTTGCACATGGGCAAGCACTGATTGATTTATATATACTCTCTATATAAATATAAATATAAATATATACTGTATATATACGTACATATATATGTGTGTGTGTGTGTGTGTGTGTGTGTGTGTGTGTGTGTGTGTGTGTGTATATGAAAGAGAGCGATTAATTTCCCTTCTGTGTCCCCTCCCCTTGTTGTCTATCCTTCATCATTGCTCGTGACAGTCACAAGGCCTCACACGAGCCCATATGGCCCAACCCTGCCTGGAATTTTCATTCATATATTTTTATGGTCACTGTAGACTGTCATCCTTATTTTCTCTGGATGAGATTTGGGTCGTATTTCAGCACACAGCAGAGAAGCTTCATGGCGGGAGAAATAACAGAAGGTGTGTTTAACTGCATTTACCGATTTCGCCCTGCAGTGTTAACCAGATCTTCAAATCCAACTCTTTGGAGATGGTTAAAAATACACATCCATCCGATGCGATTGACAGAATCATACGAGCTTATTTAAAGAAATTCCTGTATTTTTTTATGGTGTAAATCAATAAATTAACTAAAAAAAAAAACCTGTTGTCCATTCTCACAAATACAGGGATCCCTCGCTACCTCGCGCTTCAATTCATGCGGCTTCAGTGCATCGTGTTTTTTTTTTTTTTTTTCGAACTAAAAAAATAAGGAAATGAAAGCAGAATAGGGAGGGAAAGTTAAAGAAAATGCTTCAAAACAAAGCCAATTATGCCAAAAAAAAAAAGGGGGCAGTGGTGGTCTAGTGGTATAAGGCGCCGGATTGCTGATCCAAAGGTTGGGGGTTCGAGTCCCACTCTCCACAAGGTTGTCACTGTCCCCCCCCCCAGTGCAGCTAACTGGGTTATCAAAGGCGGGCCATGTGTCTCACTGTCTATGGTGTGAGGTTCATTGCTGACTTTCGTAAAGAGTAGCTGCAAAGTCGTCAGCGTGTTTCTGCCCTGCGATGGCCTGGCGAGCTGTCCAGGGTGTACCTGAGTTGGCTGGGACGGGCACCAGCCTCCCAGCGACCCTAATTAGGATGAAGCGGTTATAGAAAATGAACTGAAAAAAAAAAACCCCAAACAAACACAAAACAAAAAACAACCCAAAACCTCTCATCAAAACTAGTTACATTTTTAAGTGAGGTTCGCATCTGTACGCGTCTGTATGTGTGTGTGTGTGTGTATTTATATTTTATTTACATTTTATACATCATTTTCGAATGTTTAATTGTTATTATAAGCATTTTTAGCATTAGATATGTATTTATTGATATTATATAAACATATACATGAACATATACATCAGTTCGGGGGTTGATTCTACTTCGCGGAATTCGGTGGTCGTGAGGGAATCTCGGTCCCAATTAACTGCGGCAAGTGAGGGATCCCTATATAAACGTTACAATAACCTGCTTAAATCCAACATTAGCAGCCTGTGTGAAATTTATTTAAAAGTCTCGGCGGCTTTTAGGGTCAAAGCTCACTAAGTGCCTGAGCTAACAGACTCTGTTCTCGTGAGTCGCGTGTGCGTTCCATTGTAATCTAATCCCCAGTATAAAGATCCTGAAATCAGGGCAGTACAGTGCGGTGGCGGGTAGCGCATCCACCTCACAGCAAGAAGATTCCTGGGTTTGAGTCCTGGGTTCTGCAAGGGGCATTTCTGTGAGGACTCTGAAGGTTCTCCCCATGCTTGGATGGGTTTCCTACTGGCACACCAGTTTTCTCTCACAGTCCAAAAACATGGACATTAAGCCAATTGTCTGCTCCAAGCTGCTCATGTCTGTGAGTACGTTCAGCTTTGCAGAATAAGTTAGCCGGAGCCAACTGGAGAGTCTAATACTGCACAGTCATAGCTTTGGAAAACAGGAATTCCACCACCGAGGTCACTGAAGACAGAACCTGGCAACCTAGATTCCAAATTTCCAAGATGGCTGCCTTTTATTATTCATCGACAGTATTCCTTTGCCAAACCACTTGATTGTGCTGAGGTTACTTGGAGGCTGGAGCCTATTTCAGGGAAACCATCGAGGTACACTGCGAACAGCTCACTAGTCCATAGCAGGACCAGCACAATAAACAACTATTTGCACTCATACTCAAACCAAGGGGCAATTTGGAACAGCCTGCTAGCCTAAAGTGCATGTCTTCGTACTGATGGAGGAAACCGGGGCACACAGAGGAAATCTATTCAAGCACAGGAACAACATGTAAACTTAATACGGAAATGTCTTTGCGAGCCCAGGACTCGGACCCAGGACCTTCTTGCTTCTTGTTGTACCTCATTTATTCTCTTTGTGTAATAATCTAAAAGTTAAAAGCTGTGCTCGTGCTTTGTCATCAGCCTTCCTGGGGTTTCACCTTTATTATGGCAAATAAGCTCTACAGCAGGGTTCACCAATAGGATTAAAGTAAATAAGTTGTTTTTGGTGAAGCCACATGGTGCTTTAATTCCTAAGTTCAATGTTAAGCCCTCTCTAGTTTTTTTCGGTGAGTTTTACTGACGTACTACATCTCGCTCAACCTCCCGAACGTGAACACACCACTCACATTAAACATACACAAAATACATGATTTAAGGCTAATGAGCCGTAATATCTATTCCTCTATCATTTCTTTATGCTATGTTCATTTCTATAGACCTCATTTGTCAATGACACTGAAAGGCAAGTGTTGTTTGAGCGAAGTGAGAGGTGGACAGACATTTCTCTGATTCAGATCGACTCGAGCAAGCGGTTTCGCAACACATTGCCTTCTTTTTCCACCCCGAGTTCAAACAATGAGGCTTTCTGTAAACAGCGACGGGGTCGGCCAAGGTTTGGACGCTAATTGGCATGGAATGTGTGACCATCCCAAATGTCTCCTCACCCTAATGAAAACCCCCTTTCTGCTGAATACATGCACACTTGCGCACATATACATGTTTAATCTCACGTGCAAACTCCCCGTAGACGTAAATACATTTTAGAATAATCTAATTTCACAATTAATTATTGCTTTAATTGTTTGTCGTGGCTACTGGGGCTGTTGGATTTCATGGGTGCATGTGTGTGAGTGTGTGTGTGTGTGTGTGTGTGTGTGTGTGTGTGTGTGTGTGTGTGTGTGTGTTATGGGAATAGAACAGAGGGGTGGAGGCTTCCTGGAAAAAAATCTAAGACAGAGTCATACAAAAAAAGAACGAAAAGAAAGAAACCCCAGACAGACCAGGGCGAGCAGGATAACCGTGCACTGCAATTGAAACAATGAGGCCGGTTATACAGGCGGAGCAACAGGCCTGGTGTCATGTGACAAAAAGGGCATTTTTGACAAGTAACCTCCTTCCCAAAACCTTGCCTCTTTCCCAAAGTCATCTAAGATTGTCTTTAATGGAGAAAGGATGGAGTCATAGATAGATGGATGGATCAAGGAAGGGGAAGAGGGGCGGAGGGATGGATGGATCAATTGATGCATGGATGGATAACAGTGGGATGGATAGCTAATAGACAGATAGATGCTCAATGCAGACAGCCGTCTACAGCCGGAAGTCCATGGGAGCTAATTGGCCGAGCTCTCACAGGAGGGAGGGACGGCATATGCTCACTGCCCTGTCATTTACAGCATTCGCCAGCCAATCACAGGCATCTATGAGCTCATTCATATGAAGGGGCTGATAACACTGTATTAGACCGCGCCCAAACACGCATAGTGCCGCAGATCGAAAAGAGGTGGGTGGCTAGCATCACATGTCATGAAGGAGGCGTGTGCATGCTTTCGCTCCTTCCTGGTCGGTGGTGGTTGTTTATAGGGAAGGCGATGGGATGAGTTTATAGGAAACTTGATGGCTGGGAATTGGATTCGACAAAATTAGGGAGAAAATGGGGAAAAAGGCAAAAAAAAAAAAAAAAGTGTGATGCTGTTACCTGACATCCTCATCGGCGGTGTATGACATCACCTCCCAAAGAAAAACAACGCACAGAAAAATATTTGCATAATCATTTTAATTTTTATTTATTCATTGTTCTTTTATACTTTTATTTTAAATATATGTCTGTTTTTCAGTGGACATCGTGTAAAGTCAAGCCTGAAGCCCTTAGCACAGGATGGTCGTACATCATCATAGCTGACGAGGAGAAGGAAAAGGATGGAGAAATGGAGGAGAAGAAAAAGGGGCAAGGTTGTGTTTTTTTTTTTTTTTTGTTTTTTTGACGAGTTTTTTTTTTTCTCACAAACAATGCACCTCACATACTATTTACACACCAAACCGAGAACAACATCCACTCAAAATGACGGTTGAACAAAGAGGAAGGTCTCGTTTGCTTATATAAGACTTTGTTTTTTTTTTTTTTTTTTTTTTTTTTTTGCTCTTATACTTTTTAAAAAGATTTTTGGTGTCTTTTTGTTTTTCATTTGTGTTTATAATATTTTAATTATTTTCTTTCGTTGCAATCACCTGCACATCATTCATATATCCAAGTGTGAACAGTATCCAAGTTTCAATCTCTGCTTATATTTCTCTTTTCAATAAATACCTCTTGAAAAACAGCTGTACAAGTGTACACAGTGTTTCTGATTTTAAAGTGTGTGTGTGTGCGAGTGTGTGTGTGTGTGTGTGTGCGAGTGTGTGTGTGTGTGTGTGTGTGTGTGTGTGTGTGTGTGTGTGTGTGTGTGTGTGTGTGTGGATGCGTGCATGCGAGTGTGTGTGAATCTTGGGAGTATATTTGTAAAATCAAAAATATAAGTAAACAATTAAAATGATCAAAATTACAAAGTAACAAAATCATGCATATTTGAATGTTTGACCATCTTTTCCAAGTGAAAACCAAAATGGTTTTGAACGGGTCTGCTATTTATTTACATTTATATTGGCACGATTTGTGTCTCTTTTTGGAAAGTGGAATGATTTTTACAAAACATTTAATACTCACGTGACATTCTTGAAAAATCAGACGTTTGCTCTCAAACTAGCATCAAAGCACAACCTAATTCAGACAAAACAAAACCCCAAACAAAACCATAAACAGCCGTGCGACGACCTGGCGAGCTAGACCAGGGTGTACCCCGCCCTCGCCCGGAGTCGTCCGAGAAGGGCGCCAGCCTCCCCACAACCCTAATTAGGATTAACCGTTCAGAAAATGAATGAATGAATGAAATTCTAAACACCATTTTTGGGGGTGATA
The DNA here is from genome assembly GCA_024760905.1 of Plotosus lineatus. Lineage (NCBI taxonomy): Eukaryota > Metazoa > Chordata > Actinopteri > Siluriformes > Plotosidae > Plotosus > Plotosus lineatus. Next base: position 57,267,636 of record CM045735.1, on the reverse strand, counting down.
CGAGTGTTAACATGTGTAAAAAAAAAAAAAAAAAAAAAGTTGCATTATTTCAGCATTGGCAGTTTTCATCTTTGGAAGGAAATGAAAGAAAAAGTGTTTAATGTTTTAAGTGTTTTTTGTTTTGTTTTGTTTTGTTTACTTATAATTTCTCAGTGTTTTTTTTTTTTTGTCATTCTGCTTGCGTAAGTCACGTGTACACTTCAAAATAGTCATTTACATAAAAGAAAACACAATTAAAACGCTTTTAAAGAATCATTAAAAACCTTCTAAAGTAGCATTATTCAATTCATGGAACTCGGACAGCCTGAAACGACAGAACAGAAGAAGAGAAGACGGAGGACAGTGAGGTCTTGCTCTGTCCTAAATGTTTCTGAAGCCAGAAAGCAAGTGGTTGGGTTAAGATCTTCGTAAGGTACCAGTGTTTCCATCTCAAAATGGTACTTGAAAACTGATTCCAAATTTTCTTCCTTTGCGTGAACAAAAAAAAAAAACAAAACAAAAGTGTATGTTTATTTAGCCATATGTTCAGTGCAAACACATGTTTACCAAATGTTCAAAATTCCTAACCATTAATTTTTCATGGTTAATAACTTGAGCAAGGTGGCAGCAGCTGTCCTGTCCCTATTTTCATCATCATGGTTCCATGGCACTATAAGAGGTGAGTGAGGCCATATATATATATATATATATATATATATATATCTCCCCTTCCTACCCACCAAAACCCATCCCCTGGTCCTAGCACAGGCCAATGTACTTAAGGTTATTCTGGATAATCACGTCCGTGACGGCGTCGAACACGAACTGGATGTTGCTGGTGTCAGTGGCGCACGTGAAGTGTGAGTAGATCTCCTTTGTCTCTTTGTTGCGGTTCAGGTCCTCAAACTGGCGTTGGATATACACGGCCGCTTCCTCGTAGGTGTTTTGACCCTTGTAGTCAGCGAAGCAGACGGTCAATGGGATGCGTTTAATCTTCTCAGCCAGCAGGTCCTTCTTGTTGAGGAAGAGGATGAGCGATGTGTTAGTGAACCAGTTGTTATTGCAGATGGAGTCGAACAGACGCAAACTCTCTGCCATGCGACTCTGCAGGGGGTGAGTATGAAAAAGGAGAAGATTACAAAAAAATAAAACAAATACAGTACGTATACAGAAACAAAAATGAGAGAACCATGAAAAAGAAAAAAAAAAAAAAAATCAATAGAAGAGACATGCCCCAAGCTCTCCCCGTGGTCCTTCATAACTTAAAGATAGAATCGGTCTACCAGGCCACACCGCAACACTGCAGCATTTCTTGTTGTTCAGCATTCCGTATTTAACTTCCCACTTAATTATCAAGTTGGGTGTGAGGTGAGACAGAACTGTGTAATGCAAAAACAGAGCGCGGCGGACTCTCCATCTTTTGAGAACAGTCTAATATAGATGGAGATGAAATTGTTTCACTTTTTGAATACTAAAGAAACATTACCTTGGTTCTGATCTGGGTCTCATTATACAGATTGTTTTATATAAGTCTCAATACTCAGAGTCTGAAGCTCATTAGTTGAAGGCTTGAATCACTCTCATTACTGAAGAGTCTACGCAGATAGCACACACAAACAGGCGCACACACACACATGCATACACAAAACTAACCAATGTTGACAGAAATTGCATCTCAGCAATGTCATATGCAGCTCATAAGCAAAACAGGCAGAGAATGGATTTTTTTTTTTTTTTAATTTATGCCCTTAATTCATTCATCCATTCATCTTTTGAACCGCTGAATCCTAATTACGGTCACGGGCGGTTGGTGGGGGGGGGGGGGGGGGGGGGGCTCATCTCAGCCAACTCCGGGCAAGGACGGGGTACACCCTGGACAGCTCGCCAGGCCATTGTAGGGCCTACACTCACACAACCAGTCATACTTGCACTCACACCTCACAGTGATTTGGAACAGCCAATTAACCTACTGTGCATGTTTTTGGACCGTGAGAGAAAACCTGAGTGCCCGGAGGTAGCCCATGCAAGCACGGGGAGAACATGCAAACTCCACACAAAAATACCCGAGCTGGGAAATGAACCAAGTTCCTTCTTGCTGTGAGGTGAATGTGCTAAATACTATGCCACCATGCTACCCTATGCCCTTAATTATGAACCATTTATTTATTCATTTTGTTTGTTTCATGTTGCCCAACTAATTATGTTAAAAACAGGACCTGTCTACTAATCACTGGAGTTGACATTTATATGAAGAGAAATTGAGCTGAATCTGATTATCACCTGTAACAATGTTGTGATTGCGTAAATCATAAGGAAGAGGGGGTGGAGACGTATATGCTAACAGATTCGAATCACTCATTATAATCAAGAATGACTGAAAACAGCAGATGGTCAAAAACAATGACGTCGTCTTTCAATCCTCAAAGTTAATGACACCGGATGTAAAGATGTTATCTACTCATCTGATCTAATGTATACAGATGCTCCCCGACTTACGTTTTAGTTCGGTTCCGAATGGCCGAACGTAAGGTGGAAAAAAAACGTAAGTTGTTACTGTATGTTCCAGTGACGTATGACGTACATACTGTACTATACATCCATAAATACCATTACCGTATCTCATAAAACACCCCTAAATCAATTATTATAAACATAACATTGTAAAATAATGTCAAATAATATCAACATTAGTTTCAAATAAATTAAATTCAAGCAAACTAATTTCAAATAGATATATTTTAATCAAATTCACTCATGAAATATCAAATACAGTATCAAATATAACCTTTAACATTCTTTGTGATGCGATCTTTCTGCTTGTAAATGGTTCCGATGGTTGACGGAGCCATTTGGAAGAAACGTGCAACATTCACGTGTTTCTCACCAGCATTAATTTTCTTGATAATAGCCATCTTCATTTCTAACGAGATGGCTTGCCGCTTTTTCTGAATACTACTATCACTAGTAGGCTTACGCTTCTGACCAACCATATTTACTTGGGGTTACAAATACGCAAAACAGTGTAAACACAAAGATCACAGAGACAACGTCTTAACACAAGGGTAACACGCAGTGAACTAGGAAGAAGGAGAGCACGTTCAGTGTTGTTGTTTGTAAACAATGGACGCAGCGTTATGCGTAAGCAGCGTACTATGTCAGTGGACTACGTAGGTACGTCTCGTACTACAGAGAGCACGGTAAACTCAAAATTTTACTTATAATTTTTTTTTTTTTTAAACATAAAATCGAAAAATACATAAAATGAATAAACGTAAAGCGGGGAGTGTCTGTACGTGTTATCTGGAGCTCATCACTCAAGGTATTGGTCTTGGGAATCTTACTCAAAGTCTTGGTCTGGGTTTATTACTCAAAGTCTTGGTCTGCAGCATTTTACTCAAAGTCTTGGTCTGGGGTACTTTATTCAAAGTCTTAGTCTGGGGTACTTTACTCGGATTCTTGGTCTGGGACACTTTACTCAAAGTCTTTTTCTGCAACATTTTACTCAGAGACTTGGTCTGGGGCACTTTATCCAAAGTCTTAGTTTTGGGCACATTTCTCAGTCTTGGTCATTACCCAAAAGTCTTGGTGTGGGACTCTTTACTCAAAGTCCTGATCTGGGATACTTTACCTAAAGTCTTGATCTTGAGGTTATTATTAAAATCCTTGGTCTAAGGGTTATTACTCAAAATGTTGGTTGAGATGTCATGACTCAAAATCTTGGTCTGGAGGTCATTACTTCAAATCTTGCTCTGGGATTTCAGGCTCATTTCTCAATGCTCTTTTATAGGGATCATTTTACAGGTGTGAAGATCAGGTTTTAGAGCTTATTACTATGAGTCTTGCTTGGCTGGTTTTATTATTTGCTGACCTGGTATTTACTTCTCAGATTATTGGTCTGTGTTACTTTTCTGAGCTGTGTCACTAATCCGGTATTAGTAATTCTAGATTTTTCTAATAAATGTTTTGGTCTGGGTCTCATTGAATCTGGATTATTGAATTATCCTTTTCTTAGAGCACATTGCTCTGAGGCAGAACCTCCCAACTCTGGTCTTGGATGACTACTGATCTGGGGTTAATTACTAATAGTCTTGGTCTCATTACTCAGGTCTGGGTTTATGGTTTTAGTTTTGCTTTTCTTGATCTTGGATTCATTACTGAGGTCTGGGTCTTGTTATTCGGCATCTTGGTTTACGTCTCTTTCCTCGGAATCTTGGTTACTCTTGGCATCTCTAATCACTATCTCTTCTCAAAATCAAGACATGCATCAAAACCCTTCTCTTTCCTGGCACCTAGGTGGAGAAACGAATTTCCTTTGGGCGCCTGAAAAGCTGATTAACCTTTAAAAAACTTGCTAAAATGCCTATTTAAATCTCTTGCCTTCAGTATATTCTCTCAAATTGTACTACCTTTTTGTAACGGGGTGCAGCTCAGTGGCTTTCTTAGTACCTGACCAAGTGAACTAGCATGAAGACATGTTCTGAGAGACAATATAAAGCACTTTTGTACGTCAGTCTGGATAAAGGCATCTGCGAACCATTGTAACTGCCTCAGACGTGGGTATCTGGTCTGGGTTTCATTATACAATGTTTTGGTCTTGGTCTAATTACTTAGTGGTAGATATCTGTACTGTGCCTCACTACTCAAAGTCTTTGTTTCAGACTCATTACTAAGAGCCCGAGTACTTGAAAGATCGGTGTTGGTCCTATTAGTCAAAGTGTCATTAGTCTTGATCTTTGTATATCATCTTGGTCTGGGTCTCACTGCCTCGACTTCAGGTTTTAAAATCTTTTCAGACCACGATAACATGTCCTTAGTTTTAATATGGGTCTCATGTTAAGGGACCTGATCTGGGTCTTGAACTGAGAATATTAACGCCATTTCACATTAGATACAACATCAAACTGCGTTGAGAAAAAAGTGAAGTATGTACAGTACGCCAAGTCCGATGTAAATGTTTTAATATCTCGCCTTCCATTTCATGCTTGATTTGTGCTGTGACTGTCGTTAATGTTCTGAGTGAAATGCTGTTCTTATCTATTAGTGAGGAAAACGTAGACATACTCAACAAATATTGAAAGTTTGAGGTGCACCCATTGTTGGAATTGAAACAACAGCCTAATTATGGTCGAAGAGAGGTTTGCGACCATCTTAGTTAACTCTGGGCAATGCCACAGAACACCAGGACAGATCATGGCTAATTCAATTCAGGACTTAATTCAAATTTAGGCAAAACAAATCAAATACAGTACACGGATAAAGTTTAGATACAAGGGACAGGCAGAGGTCGGGTAATCAGGCGTACATGACAGAGATATTCCAGAATCAGGGTCAAGGAAACAAGCAGGTATGATACCTGGAAACACTATTTCATAAACTAGGTTTGTACTCACAAACAGTGGGATAAAATTAGGCATACACAGAAATAGCAATAAAAGAGCAATGGCTTAGTAATGACTGGCAGGAAAATACACAAAGCATTACTTCAGTTCCACGTAAATATGATCAGGGCGTAAGTCCATTGCAGACCTGGACCCGTAGTCTTCCTCAATTATCCTGGAAGTAGCAACCCACAACGCCAGATGAAGCCCACCATGAAAAGGAAAGTGTGATGCAAAGATCGAGGGGTAATCTCATTCTCGGGCTGAAGCTGAGAGACGGGATGCTGGGTAACAAGAAATAGAGCAGTGCTCACAGTCTTGTGTGTTTAGGGGTGAAATATGCCTCACAGCAAGAACGTCTGGGTTCGATTCCTGAGCTTGGGTGTTTCTGTGTGGAGTATACATGTTCTCCCTCTGCTTGCATGGGTTTCCTCTGAGTACTCCGGTGTCCTCCTACAGTCCAAAAACATGCACGGTAGGCTACTTGGCTGTTCCATGTCATTCCTAGGTGTGAGTGCAAGTATGAATGGAGGTGTGTCTGTTTCCCTACGATGGCCTAGTGAGCTGTCCACGGTGTACTACGCCCTCACCTAGAGTTTGCTGAGATGGGCATCAACCTCCCCGCCACCCTAATTAGGACTAAGTGGCTTAGAAAATGAATGATTGAATGAATGTACAGGTAGTTGCTCAGCTCCCAGTTGCGATTGACCTCAAACCCAGTGAACCTTTCATTTGATTGGCTGGGTGACACTTTTTACATGAGATATATATTTTACATCACACTGCTGAATCTTGTTCGATTCAAACAAATTTAAGCCAATTTTGATTTTTAATGAATTCTTTTTTTCTTCTTAGTGCTTAAAAACTAAAACATCACTTATTTAATGACCGGCAAGATATTTCACTTGAAAATTCAGAATTGGTGCGCAAGGGCCTCTATTCTGACATTTATTGCTTGATCTTGATCTGGATGTCAGTACTTGCTGTTAAAGTCTCGATCATCTTCTTCTTTTCCTTTCGGCTGTTCCCTTCAGGGGTCGCCACAGCAAACCATCCGCCTCCATCTCACCCTGTCCTCTGCATCTTCTTCTCTTACTCCAATGACCTTCATGTCCTCCTTCACCACATCCATAAATCTCTTCTTTGGTCTTCCTCTCGGCCTTCTGCCTGGTAGTTCCAACCTCAGCATCCTACTACCAATATACTCACTATCCCTCCTCTGTACATGTCCAAACCATCTCAATCTAGCCTCTCTGACTTTGTCTCCAAAACATCTAACATGTGCTGTCCCTCTGATGTACTCATTTCTATCAATAAGATCATGTCTGGATCTTATTGTTCGTTATGATGATCTTCTTCAAAACCTTTATCTGGATCTTTAATTTTAGACTCAACAAAACTGTAATATTTTTACAGTGTTTTAAAAATAATCTCATACAGTACTTGGTAGATGATGAGTTAAACATTGGAATGCTTAGCTACAATCAGAGTCTGCTGGAACTACTCTTTGAGTCTTCTGAAACTTGTATCCTCCTTCCAAGCTGCTTGAAACTGAAGTGAGGATCCAATGGAGGAGCAGGCTGACTCGCTGGTTGTTGATGTGCGTCCTTCTGTGTCATCAGCAGGTAGCTCAGGATCGTCAGTGTTTCGCCCCTTAACCTGGACACTTCACCTGAGTGGGGCAGTGAGGGCCGGTTGTGAAACCTAACCCTCACCCACAGAAGGACGCTACGCTTCAACCACAGCCATCTAGAACTGCTCTCTGCTGCTGCGCCAATCTCCTTGATAGCTTGCTTCACCTGCTTTGGGGGCATGCCTAGTTTCTGCAGGAAGTAACGTATTGATGAAGAAGGGAATCCTCTACATCCGACTTCCACAGGGAAGAGAACTGCGTGCCATCTTTTTGACTGTGCCTCATCGACCAGATCTTGGTATTTTGTTTTCTTTAGCTGATGGGCGATGTCGAGCCGGTCTTCCCAGGGAACTGTGAGCTCGATAATGAAGATGGACTTGGAGCTTTTTGACAGAAGAACGGCATCTGGTCGTAGTGATGTTGTTGCCACCTCTTCTGGGAAAACCAGTCTTCTCTTTAGGTCAACCTGTAACTCCCAGTCTTGTGCCCCTTGAAGGATCGAGCGGATCTGGGTGGGTTTTACAGATCCTGTGGGTACCGGACTTCCCTCTTTAACAAAGCTCACGGGTTGTGGTGGTAATGTCACTCTCTTGTTTGCCTTCAATCTCTCCAGGTCTATCCACTTTGCTATCTCTGTTAGAACTTTGTCATGTCTCCATCTGTATCTTCCATCCCCAAGTGCCTTTGGACATGCTGATAGGATGTGGTTCAGTGTACAAGAGTTCGTACCACATAGTTTGCATGTTGCACTGTCTTCTATTCCCCAGGTCATCAGGTTGCTTGGAGTTGGTAAGAGATCGGAGATGGCTCGGAGAAGGAAGCTAAGTTTGCCCTGATCAGTTCCCCAGAGTTCCTTCCATGATAGGGGTCGATCTAGGGCAGCATCCCACTGGACCCAGCTGCCCTGTTTTGCAAGCCCTACTGCTTTGACTCTACGTTCCTCTTCTTCCGATTCCCGGATCCTCTGCACGACTAGCTCTCTCTTCTGCTTGTTGTTGGCTTGGCTCCAATGCTGGGAATGGTAGTTTCCCAGGCCAAGACGACCCTTGCACACAGTGCCAACTATTTCTTGATGTTTTAGTAGTTCTTCAGCATCTGTGACTGCTCTCTGGGGCTTCCACTTCCTTCCACTCTTGATGGTTTCTGCTGATAGGTTTACCTTCTTGTCTTTGGATGTGCGTAGTGTGGTGACAGCTCGTGCTTTTGCGACCTTGAATTCTTCCACTACGGATGTCACTGGTAGTGTTAGTTTGGCAGTCTTGCTGTAGATGTTGATTGCACTAAAGCTGGGTGGCACCCCCAACCATCTTCTAAGAAACTTGCTGCAGAGTCTCTCCATGGCTTCAACTGCAGACATGGGAATGTCGTACAACAAGAAGGGCCACTGCAGTCTTGGTATAATGCCAAACTGGAAGCACCACACCTTGAACCTTCCCTGCAATTGGCTGTTGTCTATCGCTTGAAGCCAGTTCTTTACTTGTTGTTTAACAGCCTTGATGTTGCTGGTGTCTTTCAGGAAGCTATCGTAGTTCTTCCCAAGGCACTTGATCTGTTCATCTTGTATGGTTGGGATCTTTTCCCCTTGGATGCTGAAGGTGTTCTTGGACAGCACTCCATTCTGTAAGCATAGGCTTCTTGATTTTGAAGGCTTGAATTTCATTCTTGCCCAATTAGTTGCTCTTTCTAGCCCTCTTAGTATCCACCTTGTTCCTGCAAATGATGAGGTCGTGATCGTAATGTCATCCATGAAGGCTCGACATGGTGGGTGTCTTATGCCATCTTCGGCCATGGGACCTCTGCATTCTTTTCCTCCAGCTTTCAGGATGAGGTTCATAGCGGTAACAAACAGGATGACTGATACTGTGCATCCTGCCATTATGCCTTTCTCCAGCCTCTGCCACTTGGTGGTAAAATCTCCAACAGTGAAACGCATCTGTAGATGGTCCATATAGTGCATCACTAGTTCAACCAGATCTTGTGGTATGCGATAGTGTTGGAGTGCTGTTCGAATGATCTGATGTGGTACGCTTGGGTAGGCTTGGGCAAGATCTAACCATACCACTGACAGGGTCTTCTTGTGTCTCTTTGCTTCTTTGATGAGCTGGCTGATTGCTGAGGTGTGCTCAAGGCATCCTGAATGGCCCGGGATTCCTCCTTTTTGCACACTAGGGTCCACAAATTCATTTGCTAGCAGGTAGGAAGTCATTCTCTTTGCCACTATTGACCAAAAGATCTTTCCCTCGATGTCTAGCAAGGAAATTTCTCTGAACTGGGATAGTGTTGATGAGTTCAATTCCTTTGGTACAAAGCAGCCTTCTGCTAGTGTCCATGTGCTTGGTAACTGTTTTTTCTTCCATAAAACACGGAGAATCTTGGCTAGCCTACGGAGCAGCAAAGGGCAGTTCTTGTAGATCTTATATGTCGTGCCTGATGGCCCTGGTGCTGATGCTGATCGAGCTTTCTTCACAACTGACTTGACTTCATCAAAATGAATATGTATAATATAAATATAGAAATGCAACTTCCTTCCCTTTAATTATCCTGATTGTTAAGGATTATTTCTCGTTGGATTCTGGGATATCTGAGTCAGCCAGTGTAATGTTCTTGACATAAGCATTGTTTGCTGCACACTAACAAAGAAAACAACCGTTTAGTGTTATTTTAAACTCCCCGTGTCTGGGTCGATGTTAAAGAAACATGTTGGGTAAGTTAATTTATCACTCTACCATTTCTCTGCCACTGAAAGTATGTACTGTACTGTGCAGGGTGGGGTTCAGAGAGAGAAAGAGAGGGAGAGTGAGAGAGAGAGAGAGAGAGAGAGAGAGAGAGAGAGAGAGAGAGAGAAAAGCGAGAGAGAGAAGACCTTCCTCCAAATTTTTCTCATAAAGCATACATGAAACTGAATCTTTATCCATTTATATCCTCTCACGATATTAGCTGACGGATTCCGTAATGACTCCACTACTGTAGATTCTGCTGAATATCTCAGACAGATTTTTTTATTTTATTTTTTTTCCTGCAGAAGCATTAGTAAGATTAGCTGAGCTGTTAAAATACTCACAGTTTTTCAGCTGACTTATCACGTTTTGAGGTCGGCATTAACAAGACGGTTAAAATTGCAATCAAGGCCATCAGGAGGAAGCTGGAGCACCCAGAAAAAAATCCATTCAAGCACAGCCAAAACATGCAAACTACACACAGAAATGTCAGCGCCCAGGACCCAAACCCGGGACCTTCTTACTATGAGACACGGAGTGTGCCTCAGTATTTTAATTGATTTTTAGTTTACCTGTTTTAATTTAAGTGGATAAAATTTTGATGTTCGTTTATTGACCTACAGGTGGTGCACTTGAAAGTACAGTGAGTCGTCGACTTACGACCACTTTTGGTTTCAGCAGACCGGTCGTAAAGCGATCTGGTCGTATGTTGACTTTCCATCCAAATATACTCATGCCAAACAAAAACAGATTAATAAATCTTGCGCATTTAAATCCATACATCTATTTTCAATTCCACGTCACTGTGGCACACAGCGGACAGCCAATCCTTTCTGTACTCCAGTGTGGGTGGGTCCGATATCTTGAAACTCTAATTTTATTGGATTATAACAACAGCCACAGACTGTGCGTGTTGTTTTTGAGTAAAGAGATAAATTTCCCTCGTTTTGATCAGCTCATTTCCACGAAGCCAAGCACAGCTGGCAAGCAAACACAAATGGACAGACATAGAAAAACTTCAACCCGCACACCAGCTGATTGGCAAAACTTGGGACGCACTTTCTGTCACAAAAACTGCAGGATGTGAGTCTAATAAAATTAGAGTTTCAAGGTATCGGACCCGCCCACATACAGAAAGGATTGGCTCTCCGCTTCGCGCCACAGTGACGTGGCATTGAAAGTAAATGAATAGATTGGCTCTGAGCTCTGAGCAGTTAGAAAGTGAAGCTGCATCATCTCCTGCTTGACCGTTTAAGATGCTGGCGCTGCCGGCAGCGCAAACAACTGTCTTACACAATACTCGCACTGCACTGCCATGAATCATGTTTCACGGCTTTTGTGGTCTTAAAGTCAACCAGACGTAACTTGCATAGGTTGTAAGTCGACGACTCACTGTATTCACACAATGGCAGGTTGCACAGCATCTACCGAGGTCTTTTTCTTTTCCTTTCAGTTTTTCCCTTTTTCAGGTGTCGCCAAAGCGAATCATCTGATTCGCACATTTGATTTGGCATAGGTTTTTACGTCAGCTGCCCTTCCTGACACAACCCTTTAGCAAAGGGCAGAAACACACTGACGGCTATGCAGATACTCACATTTACCCCTCAGGGCAATTTACTGAATTCAGTTGACCTAACGTGTCCTAAAGGAAACTGGAGAACCCAGAGGAAACCCATACGGGCACAGGGAGAACAGACAAATGACAGAAACACCCTTCCTGAGCTCAGGACTGGGCATTGTTGCACGTATAGATTGACACTATCCAAATGAATGTAAAAATGGCCTGCGGAGAAAAAGAAGAGCCAGACAATTATAAATTAGCCTTATATAACTAACTTATTTCAAATATTTATCGAATTTACCCTCTAAAAGCAGAAGTCTGGCTTTGGTTGCTTTCTGAAACACAAACTTTCTGGAAAACAACATGAAGAAACCGCTGAAAAGCGCCATGTACATTAATAGTGTGGCTAACGAGGGCAATTTGGCTGTTGATTCGTTTACATTTCAGCATGGCACTCCATCTCCACTCAGGATATTAATCTGTGTTTCTCCTGCCCTGCTCAGAGACTTATCTAATTCAATTAATCACCTGCACATGTGCAATTATCATGCTGCGTTTCCAAAGTTAATGCCCTAAATAAAAGTGACACGGAGCAGGATACCAAGAGCACCGCCAAAACACACAGATTCAATGAGAGCGTTTCAGATTCAAAGTGTTTCAGTGTCGCAGTCCAGAGCAGAGCCGAAAATGAGGCATTATGCACCGGCAGCAAAAAATCAGTGTCCCTGGGGTGTTTTACTCAGGTTTGTGCTACAACTGGCTTAAATACAATAAAACTCAGTTTTGTTTTATATCCGTGAGATACAATTTCATTACAAACGTACTAGAAGTTAATTTTGTAGTCCACTGGATTTGTCTGTAAAAAGCAGAACGGTACCGTGCCATTTGTGTTTATTAGCTTCAGGCTTGCTAGCCAGACGTAGCCGCAGGTTTTGTTTCTCATCTCTCTGATCAAAACAATAATAAAACTTAAAATACTGTAATGGCGTCTCGGGTGCTTTGATGCTCATGTACACAACGTTAGAAATCATATTATCAAACAAGACAGAATAATACAGCACGGTATATAAATGTAAACAACAAACTGTGGGTATTAGCCTTTAACACAGAGGTTCAGGGCCCTGGAATAGGTGTTCAGCCTGTACCCCACCTTCATTCAGAGTCGGTTGAGACAGGCTCCAGTCTCCAGTCTCCCTGTGCCCCCTAGTAAGAGTAAGCATTTCGGCGAATGAGTGAGTGACTTCAAAACATCACCCAAACATTACAAAGGTCCTAAAAGTAGATAACAAGAAATTATTCATTCATTCATTTTTTTTTTTTTTTGAGCTGCTTGATCCTAATTAGGGTTGCATAGAGGCCAATGCCCATCTCAGCCGACTCTGGGCGAGGGCAGGGTACACCCTGGACAGCTCGACAAGCCATCGCAGGGCAACCCACACAGCCGTTCTCACTCGCGCTGACACCTACATTTGATTTGGAACAGCCAATTAGCTCACTTACTGTGCATGTTTTTGAAATATGGGAGGAAATCGGAGTACATTACCCGGAGGAATCCCCGCAAGCACGGGCAGAACAAGAACATCCAAACTCCACGCAGAAACACTCAGAGCTCACTGCGTCACCTAACAAGAAATCAGTTCATGTTCTGTAACCGCTTAACTCTAATTAGGGTCGGCGCTCATCCCAAGCGACTCCGGGCGAGGGCAGAGTACACCCTGGACAGCTCGCTAGGGCCATCGCAGGGTGGAAACACGCTGACGACTTTTCCAAAATCAGCAATGGTTCTTTTACATGAACCTCACACCATTGACAGTGAAAGACATGGCCTGGCCTTTGATAACCCAGTTAGTGCACTGGGGGGACAGTGACAACCACGCGGAGAATGGGACTCGAACCTTCAACCTTTGGATCAGCGATATTCATTTAATTGATTTTTTTTTTTTTTTTAATTATACTTGAAATGCTCAGTACAACACACACACACACACACACACACACACACACACACACACACACACACACACACACACATCCAGTATGTTTGTTGAGCTATGTGGAGAAAAACTTTCAAGGCAGCGACCGTATTACATTTACAATACTTTTGTTACTGCTATTATTATTTATTTAACCATCCTCCTTCATGTGCAATAATTATATTTATATATATTTCACCACTGTGATGGCGCCTCTTGTTTATTTCCGCCCCCACCCTTTCTGTCTCATACTTTATTTATTTTATGCAATCTTCCTCAACTATTCATGTGCACTGGGTATATCTTATTACTTTATACTTTTAATTTACCTTCTACCAACTTGCTTGAACCGACATCTCATCGTACTCTTATTATACATCGACACTAAAGGCATCTTTCATCACACATCAGGATTCAGGCACAGAGTTATTGTTCAATTTTTCTATTGCTATGGAACGTTAGCTATTGTCTGCTGCTTTGATGTCACATTTGATGGATATTATTAGTGCTCGCTCAGTAGCATTTATGTTTAATAGATGGAGGGGAAATATATTCAGCAGTTTGAATGCAAGTGATAACACTCAGATTTCTGCTGATCGTTTCCAAAGACCAAAGCGCAAGAGTTGCTTTTCTTATCCGCCGTCTTCCTGCCCGGTCCAACCTTATATTAATGAGAAGTCGAGCTTTGAAATAGTGCAGGTATCAGGACAAAGTTTGGGCCCAAAGTCCCTGAGTATGGCATAGTTAATATGAATAGGTTAATGCGAAAACGTAATTCAGTTAGTTCGCGATCTGAAACGCGGCGAGCACAATCGCACCAACTTGGGTATTAGCATGAAAATGCTGAGGCGTTGTAAAATGGTGAGTCTAAACAGAATGGACAAACGAGGAAAAGAGACAGCTGGACAAACTAAAGGGAGACTAAAGTGCTAGTGCACCGTTCTGTTGGGGTGAAGATGAAGCGCTAACACGGGTGAGCTGCACTGCAACCGCTGACCATAAAGAGTCAGAGACATGGCTGGCCTCTAATAACCCAGTTAGATGCACTGGGACGGACAGAAACCCGTTCAAAGTGGGCTTGAATCCCCGACCTTGGGATCAGTAATCCAAAACGCTAAGGGCCACCATGGACCCTAATAATACAATTCATACGTTTTTATGAGTTCAGAAGGTTTTATTTATTTATTTATTATTAAAAAAAACAAAAACAATAACGTTCTAATAACCTTAAAGGAATGTGCCTTACCAGAGTTATAAACCAACCCTGAAATAACCTGTGGTCTGGTCCGCTGTGAGGTCCGCGATTCAAATCATACAATTCTCTCATGAAAGTGCTACGATTGTTGCAAGAAATGATAAATTAAAAAAATCTTTGTATGATAATCCTCTGATGCTCGATGGATGTATGATCACCGTACGCTTCAACCTAACAGCGCCGTTTTTGGTGTAAGTTGTATGAAACATGTGGGTATGCAAGGAGGTCCCACGGGTTTAACATATACAATCCTGAATGCATCACATGGTTTTAAAAGTGTACAAAATACATGTAAAAAAGTAAATAAATAATAATTAAAAAAAAACTGTAGAACGTTGTCACACAATAGACCCAGAAAATGCATCTGACATAATATATAGGAATAAGTACAGTAATGCAGTCATCCCTCGCCACGTCGCGATTCGAAGTTCGCGGCCTCAGTGCATCGCGGTATTTTCCACAAGTATCCAAAATCAAAAAATAGTCATAAAAAAAAAAAAAAAAAAAAAAAAAAAAAAAAAAAAGCATGAAGTGGAAGGCAGGGACCGCCCACTCAACTCAATCTCGCAAGCTGATTGGCTTAGACGTGTGACGCTGTAGCCTCGCACATTCCCGCGGGGAGGAAGAAGACGCCGAGTTCATTCAAGCTTTGTTTGGATTTCGTATCGCGCTCTCTCTCTCTCTCTCTCTCTCTCTCTCTCTCGTTGTGTTCCTTATTTTGGTGAATTTGTGATCTTATAGTGTTTGTGACGCCCTTGAAAATGCCTCCTAAATGTCCTGCACCATCCAAGGCAGCCATGAGAACAAGAAAAAGTGAAATATGATGACAGTGACCGAAAAAGTGAAGTTACTAGATATGCTGACGGCGAGCAATACGTATGCCCATGTAGCACGCCATTACGGCATAAATGAATCTACCGCGCGTTACACCAAAAAAGACGAAATAAACATTCGGAAAACGGCATCAATATCCTTTTCCAAGGACACTAAGCGAGTGGTAAGCACTAGGAATAAAAACATTGTTAAGATGGAGAACGCTCTATCGGTCAGGATCTCGGACTGCAGGGAGAAGAAGATAAGTCTGGATACCAACATGATTAGAACCAACGCCAAGGCTTTGTATGATAGCTTAGCTCCTGACGACGACGAAGACGGTGACTATTGTCAGAGGTGAGTACAGTACTTAAAGTATTTATATATAAATCCTATTTAAATATTAATACATGACAGTATTTACATATGCATATAACCGTGTAACGTTTAATATACACTTCTTGATATTATATAGACGCGAAAACATACACGTATGGTAGAAATGAGGGGGTGATCCTACGTCGCGGTTTTTTGATTATCGCGGCCAGGTCTAGTCTATATTATCCGCGAAATTTGAGGGAAGACTGTATAAAATTAATAAAATATTTATTTAGTTTATTTGTAACATGTGGTGTAATATATGTGATAAATGCAGTAGTATGTATGTTTTCCCCCAGTGCAGCTAACTGGGTTATCAAAGGCGGGTCATCATGTCTCTCACTGTCTATGGTGAGAGGTTCATGTAAAAGAACCATTGCTGACTTTCGAAAAGAGTAGCTGCAATGCCATCAGCGTGTTTCTGTCCCCTGCTAAAAGGGTTGTGACAGGAAGGGCATCCGACGGAAAAAAAAAAAAAAAAAAACTTATGCCAAATCAAATGTGCGAATCAGATGATTCGCTGTGGCGGCTCCCGAGAAAGGGGAAACGCCGAAAGGAAAGAAAGAGAAAGCAGTAGCGTGTATGTTTGTAATTTACAGTTTAGGGGTGCATTGGTACATATGTGTGAGCGTATGTGTGTGTATTCTGTTAAAAACTAGAGACGTGAACTAAACTGGACTGGTGAGGAGCACATTGGATGGAGGCATGTGATGAGCTGCAGGAACCTGTGAATGGAGGAAAATATCATGGCTCTGAGCAGTTCACAAGACCGACTGCTATTTGACTGAAAGGGTGTGTACGATAGAGAGAGAGAGAGAGAGAGAGAGAGAGATAGAGACAGAGAGAGAGAGAGAGAGAGAGAGAGAGAGAATGAGATGATGATGATGATGATGATGATGATGATGATGGTGATGATCATGATGATGATGATGATGATGATGAGCAAGACATCTGCACTCCTACAGTGAGTCAGAACAGGGTCGATGGTTAAATTGATGGCATTTTAAGTCCCCCCCCCATAAACACACTCGATAGTCAGATCCATGCCAGAGCAGAGCTGTTTTAAAATCATATTCCAGGCATTTCTAATGTAATTTGTTTTATTCTATCCTAGTTCACTATATATATATATATATATATATATATATATATATATATATATATATTACTGTACAAACTGCCTCCTCTGATTGGCTAATCTTTTCTAATCTACTTGTACTTCTCTCATCTTTCATCTCATCGTCCTCCAATTGGTTCAGAGTTGGGTCATGGGGGCAGCAGTCAAAGTACTGAGCTCCAGACATGCCTCTCCAGAGCCGCTTCCTCCAGCTCTTCTGGGGGATTCTGGGTCGTTCCCAGACCAGTAAAGAAACATAGTCCTTCCAGCACGTTCTGGATCGACTCTGGTATCCCGGGCAACCAAGTTGTTTTCACAGAGAGGCAGTCAGGTGGTATTTTAACCAGACACCCAAGCCACGTCTACTGTAGCCCCAGTGTGGCTCACACTTCACACTATGCTTACTATCCATTTCTTATTTTAGGAATTAAGTCATGCTTGCATTCTTATTTATTTACAAGCTTTAAATAAAAATAAAGCCATGAAAATGCACTTCTGAAAAAAAAAAAAAAAGCAGCGACTTGGGTAGAAATTTCATTAGGTTGATCCAGATGAGAGTGTGAGCATTAATGGTTTTGTGTGTGTGTGTGTGTGTGTGTGTGTGTGTGTGTTAGCTTTGCAATGGCTCGGCACACTATTGAAGGTGTACCTTGTTTTGCCCACAGTTGGCTGAGATAGGCTCCAGCCTTTCTATGACCCTAATACAGTGCTTCTCAATTATTTTCTGTAGTGCCCCCTCTAGGAAGAAAAAAACATTTCACCCCCACCCCCCCCCCATCGCCCCGCGAGTGACTATAAATATTATTTGCTTATAAAATTGTTATTAGTACACCTCTACATAACATTGTCTCATTAACATTAAAAACAAAAAAGAAAGAAATATAGTTCAACTTACCATATAGAAAAACTTAATTATCATACGTTTTTAATCTGTAATAGAAAAGATTTGAAGTGCACCAATATGCCTGAAATTAAAAAAATACATCAGTGAAGGCGGACATGAAGGTCGTTGGAGTAAGAGTAGAAGATGCAGAGGATAGGGAGAGATGGAGGCAGATCATTTGCTGTGGCGACCCCTGAAGGGAACAGCCGAAAGGAAAAGAAGAAGATCCTTATTTAAACGCATTCGACTTATTTATGTCTTAATATCTCTGTATCTCCCCACTTTTTTTTCTTCCTGTTAGAAACTTCCCCGTGGTTTCTTGAGGAATTGTTTACTGCAGTTCATATCGTTTGCTTGTGCGAGAAACCGCTACACCCTAGCGCGACAATAAGCGTGCCACTGCCAACTAGTGGAGAGGAGGTGCAATCACACTTAATTCTCATACACAATTCCAGGAAAGCATGTTCCCCAGGGTCATACGCGCTCCTCCCGGCATCACACTGCGCCCTCTCCAGCATCATACCCAAGGGGGGCACGCCCCACTATTTGAGAAGCACTGCCCTAATAGGATTAAACAGTTCTGCAAGCAAGTAAATGAAATTTCTTTAAAGGAGATGAATATAATATGGTTTTATATAATTAGTACATGGTACAGACTGTAGTCGGTGGATATCGGAATACTGAGCAGATGGTTATGAGTTCAAATCCCTGCACAATTACTATTGGACCTAAAAACCTTAACTGGAAATTTCAAGATAGTGCCCTCCCCCCCACCCCAGTGCATGCACGTCTTTTTTTACACCTACCGTTCAACATTTACAGTATGTATCACATTTCAATAATTGTATCTGCTTGTTCCACTATACCATCAAAACCTCAGCCATAACAAGTACATCAGTGCTCTCATAACCTCCAACGACCTTCAGAGATGATATAATAAAATATGGCTGAGGAACAGATAACCACTTCTTTCAGTGTCCTTATCAAAAAAGCAAAAGCAAGTCTGTTAATGCTAAATCAACGTCTGATTAATATTCATGATGCCTACTTTGCATGCTGTTTATAAATCTGTTTTAATCATTCTTTAATAATGTGACATACAGTAAATATTTGGCTAAAAGTGACTTCACTGAGACTTACAGACAGAGGCTACATCTTCACTGAAACTTACGGGCACAGAGGCCATATTCACTCACTAAGACTCACAGACACAGATGCCACACCTCCTTTAATTAGGCTTACAGATACAGAAGCCACGCCCCTTCACTGAAACTTACAGACACCGAGGTCACACCTCCTTCAGTGAGACTTACAGACACAGAGGCCACACCCCCTTCAATGGTACAGTACTTCCAGATACGGAGGCCACACCATTTCACTGAAACTTACAGAAATGGAGGCCACACCTCCTTCACTGAGACTAACAGACAGAGGGCACGCCTCCTTTAGTGAGACTGAAAGCTTGTGTACCTTTGTTGAAGTTTAAGCTGTTTAATGTATCTAGCATAAGCCTTACCTTTGTGAGTAATGCAGAATACTTTTTAAAAAAGATCTCGCCAAATCTTCATGTTCTCATGTGAGATCTATCAGAGGAGCACCAGAGAATAATTATATTCTGAAAAATCTGATTATACTCCAGACAGGGATTCTTCTCACAGAGCACATCACACACTTCTGGGAGGAAAATAGCTTGAATTACTGTTGTTAAAGGGACTGAGGAAGGCGTAGCACACTGACATCTGTGTGTGTGTGTGTGTGTGTGTGTGTGTGTGTGTGTGTGTGTGTGTGTGTGTGTGTGTGTGTTGACATGGCTGAGATCATAGGAGACCTATCCAGATGAACAAAGCCCTCAGAGAGCTCAGCTCCACATTAAACCACTCCATACCAAATCCTAGGGTGTCTAGGGGACTTGTTAGGGTCCCTCTGAATCAACAAGGGGACTTCTCTAATCTCCAGTACCTCCAACATCTCAAGAGAAGAAATACAGTAGGGAATAGTGTGTGTGTGTGTGTGTGTGTGTGTGTGTGTGTGTGTGTGTGTGTGTGTGTGTGTGTGTGTGTATGCTTGTGAGTGAGTGAGTGAGTGAGTGAGAGTGAGTGTGAGACAGAGAGAGAGAGACAGAGAGAGAGAGAGGGAGAGAGAGAGAGAGAGAGAAGGGACGGAAAAGCTGTTCGGGGAAACACATCTCCAGAATGATTTTATCTCAATCCCATCTACCAGTACTCTTTACATACACCCCACACACATACATCCCACACACCCGTCCACACACACACACACACACACACACACACACACAAACACTAGCACACACACGCACGCACACACACACACACACACACACACACACACACACACACACGTGTTAATTAACAATGAAGCACTTCAGCAGCTGGCCTCCCTTTTGGTTTCCAATAAAGACATTTCCTGTGTGAGGTGACGCCCCGGCTGTCGGAAAGATCCAGCCGTCTTAAGTTCAATATAAATGATCCTAGGTGAGAACGAGAAAGATAGCGTGTGTCTGACATTTGACCCGTTAATGATCGACTGCACATCCTAATCTTTACCCTCCATCTCCAGAACACCATGTTACTGAAAGATCATCTTGATTAATATGAATGAAAGTAATATTGTGCGCGAGCGCTAACCCTCCTAAATTCTGGTAACCTGGTAACAGTTGTAAACTTTCTTCCCCCCTGGTAACACAATACCAGCTCAATTAACAAAAGGCAGCTATGAGTGTGTTGATTAAGTGATGTTGAGATTAATGTTGAGTTTTCAACTCTCATCATAGCTCTTAGAGTGTGGTCAGTTATTTTGTTTGTTTCATTTGATCAAAAAGGTGGCTTTTCAGTTGTGATGTCATGCCAAGTGAATTTAATGGGGAAAATGTCTATATCAGTATTACAATGTAGAATATATGTATATAACTTTGTTGAATTATCAGAAAACCATCTCACTGGGGCATAGTATATATATATATATATATATATATATATATATATATATATATACAGTAGACCCCTGTTATTCGCGGTGGTTCGGTTCCGGCCCCTCCGGCGAATCAAGATAATCCGCAAGTTCTGTACCCGGAAGTAAAACCCTCTGTATCATATAAAATGCACAAATGATCAACCGTAAGTTAAACCCTATGTATCCTATTACATGCGCTAAAATATGCTTCTTAAACACATTCTATAGACCAGTGGTCCCCAACCTTTTTATCACCACGGAAGGGTCAACACTTGGCAAATTTACCACGGGGCATGAGGGGGGGGTCATAAATTTGTTTGTATTGTAAATATAACATTTATATAAAATATTATTATTATTATTATTATTATTAATACGACTACTACTACTACTACTACCACTAATAGTATTATTATTATGATTATTATTATTATTATTATTAATTCAATGAATTTTATTTTTCAAAAGCTGAAATAAAGTTGGTTGGGAAGTAGAGCTTGAACTTTTCTTTAAAAAAAACAGGTGATTATGCATCAGCTGGGAGAATGAAGGCTCAGGCTCACCCAAAATCCCCGCCATTGTTTGAAACATGTCCAGCACGCCTCTGTTCATATGCTGTCCCCTTGTGGGTTACATTTTAGCGCTCAATTAATCGACATACGTATAACTGAGCGAATCCGGTCATTTTTCAAAATAAAAGACTTTTTCAAAATTACAGATCATATTTATTGATGATAAATATAACAGTAAAAAATTTTTTTAAAATTCTTGATCATTACTACATTTTACTACATTAAATACTGAATTAATGAGTAAGACTGTCTATAGAATGTGTTTCAGAAGCATATTTTAGCGCATGTAATAGATACTGTTATATTTATTTATGATAAACCCAGTGCAGCTAACTGGGTTATCAAAGGTGGGCCATGTCTTTCACTGTCTATGGTGTGAGGCATGTAAAAGAACCACTGCTGACTATCGTAAAGAGTAGGCTGCAAAGCCGTTGGCGTGTTTCTGTCATTTGCTAAAGGGTTGTGACAGAAAGGGCATCCGATGTAAAAACCTATGCCAAATCAAATGTGCAAATCATATGATTCGCTGTGGCGACTCCCGAGAAAGGGAAAAAGCCAAAAGAGAAGAAGATATTTATTGATGATAAAATATAAACATTATACAGCATATACTGTTGTAAAGCACTAGTATTAAAGTCTTTTCAATTATTATTCCAGTACAGTACCTAAGTTAATGTTTAGAATGTTTGTGCGTGAGATTTTATGTTCTGTAGCATGTTTAACAAACGATACCAAAGGGATAAACTTTATCACGCTTCATGTCCTTTTACATTGAACTTGGAGTGATGTCTTGGAGTGACGTCTCTAAGATGGCGCTGCCTAGAGGGCGACGTCGCTGGGTTCTCAGAGTCAAATTGTTTCTTTGTTTGTTTTAATTTGTTTTATTTGTTGTTTTGTTTGTTCATGTTTTGCACTATGCTCATCAATGACCGGTCGACCCTACTACAGCTATCAAAATAGGAGTCTTCTGAAGTTTAGCCCCTTTCTATCCTGAGCTAATATGCTATGGTAGCTCAATGTTAGCCGCACCCCTACTAACAATAAGCCCAGGCAGGAAGGGGCCGAGCAATGACTCTGGCACTTGGGATAGCAGGAGATGAAGGCCATGTAGCCGGCTGGTGCAATCGCCTCGTCGGGTGTACTCTCCTCGAGCCATGTTTCACAGAAACACAGCATGGAGCAGTCCTGTAGATCCCTCTGCGCTGCAATCTGAGCATAAAGCTCGTCCATCTTGTTGTGCAGGGACTGAACATTTTCAAGCAGTATGACCGGAAGTGTTAACCTTCCACTTCTAACCAAGTGCCGGAGACTCTGAGAACTCCGCCTGCTTCAATATCGTACCAATGGTAGACGGGTTTGGCCATATTCCTTTGCGATATCACTCGAGCCCGTTTCTTCTTCTCACTCGCACCGGAAATCACACGCGCGTGTGTGTGCGTGCGTGCGCGTGTGTGTGCGTGTGTGTGTGTGTGTGTATGTGTGCGGGCACGTGTGTTGACCATGTCTTCTTAGCAGAGTTATAATCTTACAAATGTTTATGGAAGGTTAAAAGCCTGAGTCAAGAAATAAAGCACAAAACAACAGTAACTCTGTCCTTTACACAAAAAGCATCATGGTAGATTCAGCTTCATAATAGCCAATGGGAGGTAGCTGCATCATCCCTCCTAGCCAATGGGAGGCCAGCGGGGCGGGATGTTGGAAGTGTCCAAGATGACATCATGTGGACCTGTACAAGATGGTGCTCGAGCGAAGGCGACATGAACGACAGCTCAGTTGTTAGCCAATGGGAGGCCAGCGGGGCAGAATGTTTAAACATCATTGATGGGAGAGCAGCTCGTGCATTGTTTGAATGTTTGAATGGTGCGTTTTAATGTTTGAATGACGCGTTTGAAATTTTAAGATGGCGCTTTTTGTAACGTGAACTTGTTTCGTATACAGAGACAAAAATTTTAGGAAAATGTGTTTCATAACCTGCATTTTTCGTTTGGTGAGACTTTCGTCAAGTAAGGTACCAGAGTGTATATATATATATATATATATATATATATATATATATATATATATATATATATATATATATATATATACAGTGGTACACACACACACACACACACACACACACACACACACACACACACACACACACACACACACACATACACACATCTGGGCTTGTTGGATATTTTTGTGTCAATTGTAAAATCCAGCCATTCATACGATTAAATCTAGTAACTGTTTATAAAATATGTTCCTTCAACTGTGATGTGGTTTATCTTTGCCTTAAAAGGAAAGAGAGCCATAAACAGTCCGTCTGACTTGCCCTGTATCCCTTAACAGCGCGCACTGAGCTCACTCCTCATCATCTGTCCCAGTGATGTTCATGTCAAATTCTGGAAACTTAATGTATTGTATATGAAAAATATTCTATTGACTTCTCTCTGAATATTTTTTGGATATTGTTAGACATACCACACAGCAGAAATACACACAAACATAAATATATTAATTTAATAAAGCTTTAAGAAGGTTAAACTGCCAATCTGTGATCTGAAATATCTTCGAATATGGTTTATTTCAGTATTTTAGTGTTCTGACTTGATATTATTTTTGTATTATCACTGGTGTGTGTGTAATTCTTTAATGCTGTTCAGAAACATTCTGATAAGAAATAGCACACCAGCACCGAATGGCTGGTGGTCATATGATTTTTTTTTTTTTTTAAAGTAGCATCTGACCGCCCAACCATAAACTATAATCCCCTCGAATTGCCAACAATCAAAAACTCAGATGGCACAACCAAGTTAGGGTAGCTCTGCCCTGAGCTACTGTACATCCTGAACTTTCTGCACAGTTTGCCAGATCTCAGCCATGTGTAAATCGAAGCAGGAAATTATAGCCGACAGCATATATTACATAAGCGTCATTACCGCAAATCTTTGAATGTAGGTCAGGAGTTTGAGGTCTAGCCATCATCCTGAAAGCCAGACAGCATAAATTAGAAAAAAAAACAAAAAAAAAACAAAGCAGAATTGAGTTCTGAAAACTCGTCCAGACTGAGGATGAACATAAGCAGCTGTCGTTTATTAGGTAAGAAGAGAAAAGATGGTTTGTAGCCAGTGGTCTTCCGTGACTGAGGCGAGTACTAAAGCCAAACACGGCCTCCTGAGATGCCTGGATGCTTTTCTCCCATGACCCAGATCCAATGTCTCTCTCTCTCTCTCTCTCTCTCTCTCTCTCTCTCTCTCTCTCTCTCTCTCTCCCCCTCTTCCTCCTCCCAATCTCTTGTTCTCTGCCTCTCTCGCTCTCCCTCACTCCCTCTTTCTTCCACCCTCCCAGTCTCACTCTCTTTTCACCCCCTTCCCTCTCTCGCTCTCTCCCTCTTCCTCCTCCCAATCTCTCATTCTCTGCCTCTCTCGCTCTCCCTCACTCCCTCTTTCTTCCACCCTCCCAGTCTCACTTTCTTTTCACCTTCCTCTCTCTCTCTCTCTCTCTCTCTTTGGCAGCATGTTACGCAATGCAGCTCTCTCATGGCCCTTCCCAACACCACACGGGCACATGCTGTCTGCCTTGCTGTCTCACGCACACACACACACACACACACACACACACACACACACACACACACACACACACACACACACACACACACACATACGTTCTCTAACTCGTTTATACCCCATACATCTTTTCTTCAATTCTCTCTTTCTTTCTGCCTCTCTGTCTCTCACTTTCTCTCTTAGCCCATCCTCCTCTTTCCTCCCCTTGTCACTCCGTAACAGCTCATTGTCAACAGCCTGGGATTAAGAGCGTTGGACTACCTTGTTGCTAGGCAACAGTTACTGTGACGACCCTCTCTTTTTTTTTTTCCTATAGGAAGGATGGGTCAACAAAAAGAAGAGGATTGAAAAAGGCATGTACGGTGTTCCAGACACAGAAACGGTACATCCGACATCAATGATAATGATTGTCCCGGTGGAAAGACATTTAAAGCTCGCCCTATATTGATGTATTATGAGTTTTTTTTTCATCACAACTTTGAGGACATGTTTCACTGTATCAGTTTATACCTGTCAGCTCTCGGACCACAACGTTGCTTTCATTTACAATGCCAAATCTCTTCTGAGGCAGAACACCCGCACAGGTAATGAAGTGTTGATCCGCTAGCCTACAGCATTAACGCACATAACAGCTCCAGAAGTCCTTCAGTAATCGGATTATTGCTATGCAAGGACAATCTCTTAGCCTGCAACAAGCCTCAGGAAGCCATTCAGGAGACATGAACCGAGTTTTGGTCTTTAAATGGTTGCTCAAACCTATTATCTACCCTTTACCATAAACATTTTATGGCTGTGCTCTAAACTGTTTATATTTAAAGAACAAGAATGAAAGTTCAGCACATTTCAGAACCTTTGTACTAATTCCAGCCTATACAGCAAAGCGAAATTATATAAAAACAAATACAATTATGCACGCAACAATTATTCCATAATCACCTTAGAGTAATCATTTGTCGTTGGTTCCACAAGTATACGAAGCACGTATTTTGTGGTATAAAAACAATATTTTCACGTTTATCATCCTATTTCGATTGTTGTACTCATCTTGTAGTTTTTGATCAGTAAACTCTGGAATTACAGTTTTGTTTTGTCTTAACTTATTATAATAATTAGCAGAATTTCTCTTTCACACTACACCTGAGAGAAGAGTAAACATTACAGAATCAATTATAAGTGCAACAATGAGTGGGGGGTGGTTAGAACGTCCGCCTGACAGTGAAAGAGTCCTGGAGTTCGAGTCCCGGACTCAGGTGTGCATGCTTGGATCGCTTTACTTCCAGGCACTCCGGGTTCCTCCTACAGTCTAAAGACATGCATAGCAGGCTAATTGGTTGTTTCAAATAGAAATCACCATCATGATTCATATTCACTGTTACTATTCAGTCATCAATTTTCAAAAGACACTTTATGCTACTAGGATCAT
Organism: Plotosus lineatus; assembly: GCA_024760905.1. NCBI lineage: Eukaryota > Metazoa > Chordata > Actinopteri > Siluriformes > Plotosidae > Plotosus > Plotosus lineatus. The sequence goes on along the minus strand of CM045735.1, from coordinate 57,241,424 downwards.
GGGGAGGCTGGAGCCTATCTCAGCTCACTCGGGGCGGAGGTCACTCCGAGTTCCTCCTACAATCTAAAGACATGCATAGCAGGCTAATCGGTTGTTTCAAATTGTTCCTAGGGTTGTGTGTGTATGTTGGCGCTGTGATGGTCTGGTGAGCTGCTCAGGGTGCACTCTATCTCTGTCCGGTGTTGTTTAAGATAGGCTGCAGACTTCTCCATGACACAATTAGTGTAAAAGATAATGGAGGGTGTGAAATCACCATCATGATTCATATTCACTGATACTATTCAGTCATCAATTTTCAAAAGACACTTTATGCTACTAGGATCATAGGGAGGCTGAAGCCTATCTCGGCCCACTGTGGGCAGAGGCACGGTACACACACATTCGCGCTGAAGACAACCTACTCCCTTGCCATTCCAGCGACTTGACCCAATGACTGTCTTGTTGTGAGGTGGATGCGCCAACCATATGCTAACCACGGTGCCACCATGTTGTTGTGCTCTGATTGGCTGCTCAATACCAAAACAAAGCAAAACCAACTTCATAAGAGTTTACAGATTAAAATGACTACTAATAAGTAACGTTAACATTGGGTAATGATTACATCAAGCCATGTCTCAGGATCTGGAATAGGAACGGGAGCTTTAAATTTTTTAAGTTACTACTTCTCAAATAATCCAGATATTTACAAGACGGTCAACATTTACCAACTCTTGCTCAATTTCTATCTTAAAAGAAGCGATGAATCATTTGTGTTAATATACCTGTGAAAGAGTCTGAAGCTACACCATGCACTCATCCACCAGATTTAGCTTAACACTGATGATGACTCACAGTGGAAGACGGTCTGAACCAGCATTTAATCACGTGATAAGGACACTGAGTGTGAGAGCGCTTTCGAAGAAAAAAAACCCCGGCGTTCCCACCATCCCTTTATTTGATCGTTGAAGGTAATTTCCGTCTGTCTCTCAAACGTTTTCAAAGTGAGCAGGACATTAAAAACTTTTCACATCTGGAATTCCCCCATGGTGCCAAAGCTGCGATTTCTCACAGGTACGCCCAAACACTATTTGACCTGTGAACTCAATTACAGTATCACGCTTGAACATATTCCTCTGTGAATCACAGAACACTTATTTTTAACTTCAAAACACTAATTAATATTCCAGGCTAACAAGATAATTCAGATTTCTTTTTGACGAACAAAGGGATAATTGTTCTTCATAAAACTGGTGAAGGACGCACGGTAGTGTAAAGGTTAGCATGTCTGCCTCACAGGAAGACAGTCCTGGGTTCGAGTTCCAGGCTCAGCGAGGGCATTTCTGTGTGGAGTTTGCATGCTCATCCCATGTTTGCATTGCTTTCCCCTGGTTACACTGGTTTCCTCCCACAGTCCGAAGACATGCACATACAGTAAGGCTTACTGAGGTAAAGTCCTTTGGGTTTTTTACACCCGAGCCCAGTGGCTCATCAGGCCGGCGCTAATCCCCGGTTTCCGTAGCGTGAAGCAACCAGGAGTTCAACTCCTCCTGGATGGGACGCTCGTCCATCGCAGCTTACCTTCCCAGTATATTTTACTGGTACCCATTTATACTGCTGGGTGGACAGAGGCATGCTTTTGGTTGAGACATTGCCCAGGGGTCTTAGCACAGTGGGGGTCTAACTGGGATTTGAACACACAACCTAAGTAAGGTAAGGCATACTGGCTGTTCCTAATTGTCTCAACGTTTAAGTATGAATGGTTGTGTGTGTGTGTGGGTGTGTGTGTGTGTTTGCCGTGCAATGGTCATGCGAGCTGTTCAGGGTATACATTGCCCTTCTCCAAAAGTTAGCTGAGACAGGCTTCGGCCTCCATACCACCATAGCGGAATTAAACTGTTTTGCAAATAAATGAATGAATTAAATCAGGGAAAGGAGGAACTGTGATTGGTCCATCGTCACACACGCCTTTATTGAGCCAAAGAATAAACCCAGCATATCAGATTCAGGATAACCAACGTAAATATCATCTGCGGATTATTAGCAGAGCCCAGGCTCGCAATACGAGTAAGAGTCACACAATTACTCACAGGACAAATGCTCACAAACTTAATGAAAAAAACAGACATTTTGCTCACAACATCTTTTTTTCTTTGTTCTAATAAATGCATAATACAAAAAGATCACAATGTGCTATACAAATTCTTTATTCTTATAAATGGTAAGTCTGTTGGGTTTTTACACCCGAGCCTCGTGGCTCATCAGGCCGGTGCTTATCCCCGGATTCCGTAGCGTGAAGCGACCAGGAGTTCAACTCCCCCAGGATGGGACGCTAGTCCATCGCAGGTTACCTTCCCAGTATATTTTTACTGGTACCCGTTTATACTGCTGGGTGAACAGAGGCACACTTGTGGTTGAGACCTTGCCCAGGGGTCTTAGCACAGTGGGGGTCTAAATGGGATTCGAACACACAACCTCCCGATCATGAGCGCAGCACCCTAACCACTACACCACCAGCCCCACCATTCTTATAAATACATAATGCTAAATTAATTCATTCGACAATAGGGTTAGGGTTTAAGGTTAGGGTTAGGGTTAGGCTTAGGGTTCAGGATTATGGTTAGAGTTTAGGGTTAGGGTTTAGGGTTAGGGTTAGGCTTAGGATGAGAGTTTAGGGTGAGAGTTTAGGGTTATGGTTAGGCTTAGGGTTTAGGATTCGGATTAGGGTTAGGGTTAGAATTTAGGGTTATGGTTTAGGGTTAGAGTTAGGGTTTAGGGTCAGGCTTAGGGTTTAGGATTAGGGTTAGAGTTTGGGGTTAGGCATAGGCTTAGGATGAGAGTTTAGGGTTAGGGTTTAGGGTTAGGGTTAGGGTATAGGGTGAGGGTTTAGGGTTATGGTTAGGCTTAGGGTTTAGGATTCGGATTAGGGTTAGGGTTAGAATTTAGGGTTATGGTTTAGGGTTATGGTTAGGGTTTAGGGTTAGGCTCAGGGTTTAGGATTAGGGTTAGAGTTTAAGGTTAGGGTTAGGCATAGGCTTAGGATGAGAGTTTAGGGTTAGGGTTTAGGGTTAGGGTTAGGGTATAGGGTGAGAGTTTAGGGTTATGGTTAGGCTTAGGGTTTAGGATTCGGATTAGGGTTAGGGTTAGAATTTAGGGTTAGGCTTCGGGTTTAGGATTCGGGTTAGAGTTTGGGGTATAGGGTTAGGGTAGGGTTAGGGTTAAGGTTTAGGGCTAGGCTTAGGGATAGGCTTCGGGTTAAAAATTGAACAAAATTTTTCTGTTGTGAGCAAATGTCCGTTTTTTTCATTAAGGTTGTCAGCAACTGTCCTGTGAGCAGTTGTCCTGGAACCGTAAGAGTCATAAGTGTGAGAGCCAAATGCTGTGAACAGGAGACATAAAATTTTGAGGATAAAGATGCTGGAGCATTGTGGGTGAGTCGCAGGATGAGTTTTCTCTAATGATAACACAGCGCAGTGCTGATAATGTCAGGATCATGTGGCTCTGCTTTGCATTATCTCGTTCACCCTCTCCACTTTCCACTATGTGGTTTTGCCCAAGCCAACTGCAAAACTTGAGGCCAGTGATCCAATGTTACTGCTTTGCTTCCCAGATCAATTTGTGACACTAATATGAACACATTCTTACCGTCTGGTTGTCTTCATAAAGCTTGAGGTCGTAACCACTGAGCTCTACGCAGAATATAATAGCTGTTACGCCCTCAAAGCAGTGGATCCACTTCTTTCTCTCTGAGCGCTGTCCCCCCACATCCACCATCTTGAAAGTGAGCTCTTTGAAGGTAAACTTGTTCTCCACGATACCAGTTGTCATGTCACGGGAGCGCAGGATGTCCTCCACAGTCGGAATGTACTCAGGAGCCGAGATTCTGTCCAGATCGTTCAGGTAGTAAGCAGTGTTGTCCTCAAGGTGATATTCATTGGAGCGCTGGAAACACTCCTGAACGCCTGAATCGGCCCACAATCGTTTCATCACGCCCAGAAGCTCGGGTGTGATCTCGCCTTTGCTCTCTGCAGGGCCTGTGAGGGCAAAGAGTTGGACAGCGTCGTAGGCCCGGTCGGGGTTGTAGAAGTCGATCTTGAGTGTCGCGAGAGCCCGGATGATGCGTGTGAGAGAATCTATGGCATTGTAAAGGATCAATGGTTTGTACTCCTTGCAGGCTTCAAGATTGAACCCACCACTGTGGATGATCTTCATTTGCTTGACGATGGTGCTCTTGCCTGAGTTGCTGGTACCAAGAAGCAGGAGTTTGATCTCACGTCTCTGTCGCTGGCTCTCTGAGCGTAGGTGCCGGTCAATGCGCCTTGAGCGCCTGGCTGCCTCTTTTTCCTCTGAACTCTGGCGGCACCCCATGGTCAAACTTGGGTTATAAACACACGCGTGCGCGCACACACACACACACACACACACACACACACACACACACACACACACACACACACACACACACACACACTACAGCCCACAGAAATTCAGACAACAACCGCAAAGCAAAAGGTGGATAAAGTCCCGTGGAGAGAGTTGGAACAAAACACAAAAATCAGAGATGCACAAGTTAAGGAAAAATGGCCAATTTTGGTGGCGCCACCCCAGGCAGGCCTAATAACTTGGCAAGACAACCTAGACTACTCTCATGGTCCAAGTTCAACAGTTGGTGTGTTTTCTGAGTGATTCGTTATATTATGTGTTGGCATTCATCGCTACCAAAGGACTGGCTCCATTCTCATCAACTCAGCTTCCTTCTATATATCCCAGTTGCTGGGGGGTTATACCAGGGGAAACCCCCCCAGAAAGTGATTGAAGAAGTGAGCCTGTCAATGCTGAGGAAGAGAGTGCAGATCAAGCAAAAGCATCCCTACGTCCACCCACATGGTATAAAGTGAGCGTTCCTCGGTATTCCACCAAGTGCGGTCATCAGATTATATTCAACAGTCCTTCAGTTCTTACTTTGCAAGTCAGACCTCCTGCTCAGAACACACATATACACACTACTCAGACTTCTGGGCACCAGATTGTCCTGCTGTTTCCGTGTTGCATAAGCTGACACTTTTCACACAGCCAAAGGCATGGGTTCCTGAAGGATAAATAAGAGTCACACATTAGATTTCATAGCAGGAAAAATAGATGGTGTGTAGTAAAATCAGCAGTTAAAATAACACAATAAGAGTGAGTATGAACCTCTTGTGGCTTAAAGTGGGGCTGGATGTGTGCATTTCACATGGTTGGTTTAAAACATGGAGAACAAACTTGTGAGAATTTGGTGCAAGACTGCATTTCTGTTTCCAAACATTTTTCAAGCAGGCCGCCGATTTATCCCCTTGTTGATTCAAAGGGCCTCCGAATGTTCTGCCAGTATCAAGACTTATTTTTCAATTTATTGGAAAATGACCTCCTGTCGGTTTATCATATCAGGGTTTTTTTTTTTTTTTTTTTTTGGTGTATGCAATGTGACATGGCCAGATTACAATTTGAGTTGCATTTTCTCAACAATTTAATCCTATTTGGGTGACAGCAGGGCAGTGGTGGTCTCGTAGTTAGGGCGCAGGATCACTGATCCTAAGGTTGGGGGTTCGAGTCCCCACAGGGTTGACACTGCCCCCCCCCCCCAGTGCAGCTAACTGGGTTATCAAAGGCGGGCCATGTCTCTCACTGTCTATGGTGAGAGGCATGTAAAAGAACCATTGCTGACTTTCGTAAAGAGTAGCTGCAAAGCCGTCAGTGTGTTTCTACGATCTGGAGAGGGATGGGCTCCGCCAGGTCAAGTCAGCCCAAGTCTCGCCATGAAGGCGCCCCAACGATATCCTGAGATGTTAAGGGATAAGTGAAGAGAAGTGGGTCACAGCATAGGCGTAGGAACGGGGGGGCCCGGTGGGGCCCAGTGGGGCCTTGGCCCCACCACTTTAAAATCTAGGGGGCCAATAGCCTGTTTGCCCCCCCCAGTTTTACAATTCAATACAAAATTAGTAGAGGCTTTGACAGCTAAGTCACAACTAATAGCAGATACTAATCGAGTAGTGTGTTATTATCTGATCGAGTATTGTGTACTTTCAGTGATTCTGATGCAACTACAAGTGTCTTGACAGTATTTGTATGGATGATATAGTAAAGTATTGTGTATCAAGAAACGACAGGCAAGTGACCTACTTTGGCAAATAAACATTTGCCTTTAAAGAAACAGTCAAATATGAAAATACGTATTATTATTATTGTATTGTATTATACAATGGGGCAGTGGTGGTATAGTGGATAGGGCGCAGGATCGCTGATCCGAAGGTTGGGGGTTCGAGTCCCCACAGGGTTGTCACTGTCCCCCCCAGTGCAGCTAACTGGGTTGTCAAGGGCGGGCCATGTCTCTCACTGTCTATGGTGAGAGGCATGAAAAAGAACCATTGCTGACTTTCGTAAAGCGTAGCTGCAAAGCCGTCAGCGTGTTTCTATGACCTGGAGAGGGATGGGCACCGCCAGGCCAAAAATCAGCCCAAGTCTTGCCATGAAGGCGCCCCAACGACATCCCCAGATGTTAAGGGATAAGTCAAAGTGAAAGTATTATACGATATAATATGTATATAATGTGAATACAGGGATTAATTCGCAAACGTTTGTTACAGAATTCCGATTGATTCTTGTACACGTACATGTAGATGTAGATGTATATTATATGTAGACACCAGTCTTGATATACTTCCAGCCTTATAATTTTTATATAACCTCAAATGTTAAATTTAATTTAATGAGTTTGTTAATTTACAGTTATATAACTACAGGCTTAAGGAAAGCTTGTGATTTGAAGTGACAAAAGCATGTAATGGTTTCGCTTAATATTAATAATAAATGTTCTTGAAAATGAAACATTTACACGTTTACACATTTTGTAAAATTAAAATAATAAAATAACTTGTTTATTGGTTTACTAGAGACATGCTTAAGAGTTATATAATTAGATGAAGTAGATAATAATTCCAGTTAATATACATTATGCTGTTTGATGTGTTAATATACATTAACGATATCAAATAATTTGAAATGAAAGCTTATTGTTTTATTTTCAATGTTCCAGACTGTTATTTTACAGTATTTACTTTTTTTTTTTCAAAAGCGAAGCTCGGTTTCAATTCCAAATATATTCTTGTGATGATATGCATACTGTATGATACGTCTACAAAACATTATTGGTGAGTTATAGACAGAAATTGCTCCAAAATGCACATCTGGGCTTTAAAAACTCTAAATTTTTCTGAAGCAGCATGACCCCAGACCCCCGTAGTTGGCGACTGCCTTCTGCTGTCTTTGTGTTATCCATGCATGTTGCTTTGCCTTCCCCACTTTTCAACTGCATCCTCCGCCTATGCGTCACAGGGAGGTTGAAGCTTATCTCAGCCACCCATGAAGCACTCACCATTCCATCACAGGGCCAACACACACAATCTTTCGCACTCACATCTAAGGACAATCTGGAAGAGCCAATTAGCCTAATGCTCATGTTTGTGGACTGTGGGAAGAAACCAGAGTACCCAGAGAAAACCCCACACAAGAACAGGGAACACATGCAAACTCGACGCAGCATCACCCTCACTGAGGTCAGGACTTGAACAAAGGACCTTCTTGTAGTAAAGTGGACACGTTCACCACTGCACCACCCTGTAGTGTATCTGCTCAGTCTTTTTCAAAACATTAAAGAAAAATATCCAGAAATCAGTGCAGTGACAATGTGAAATCTGTTATGATCCTCTACCTTTAATTCATTTTCTCTCTTTCTCTCTCTTTAACTCCCCCATCTCTCCCCCTATCTTTCTCTCCTAGGAATTGATAAAGCCTTCGAAATGTTTTTGTATCCAACTCCTGATGTGTGCCTGACCATAACTTTACCCCTGAGAACTTTTATCAATGCCTTGCCACCCGTAGTTGAAGGCTTGCTTTCAGTTATACTTTAAAGTCCTGGAATGTTTTAGGAATACTGTACCTGTTTTATGCCGAACTAATCAGAATGGTTATCTTTGATGTCACAAAGTTAACCTGCTGTGCAATGAAGAAGATGATTGGTTATACCTGCTTGAAGGATTTGTTAGGCGTTAATTGCATTGAGTAAATTGGGGCAGTGGTGGTCTAGTGGTATAGGTGGATATAGTGGATCGCTGATCCAAAAGGTTGGGGGTTCGAGTCCCACTCTCCACAAGGTTGTCACTGTCCCCCCGAGTGCAGCTAACTGGGTTATCAAAGGTGGGCCATGTCTGTCACTGTCTATGGTGAGAGACATGTAAAAGAACCATTGCTGACTTTCGTAAAGAGTAGCTGCAAAGTCGTCAGTGTGTTTCTGTCCCTTGCTAAAAAGGAATGTGACAGGAAGGGCATCCGACGTAAAAACCTCTGCCAAATCAAACGTGCGAATCAGATGATTCGCTGTGGCGACTCCCGAGTAAAAGGGAAAAAGCCGAAAGGAAGACAGACAGAATTGCATTGAGTAAATTCTCTCTCTCTCTCTCTCTCTCTCTCACACACACACACACACTGTCTCTCTCTCTCTTTGTCTCTCTCACACACTTTCTCTGTGTGTGTGTGTGTGTGTGTGTGTGTGTTTCTCTCTCTCTCACACACACACACTGTCTCTGTCTCTCTCTGACATACTCTCTCTCTATCGCTCTTTCACTCTGTCTCTGTCACTCTCTCTCTCTCTCTCTCGCTCTCTATCTCTCTCTCACACACACACACACACACACACACACACTCTCTCTCTCTGTCTCTCTGTCACTCTCTCTCTCTCTCTCTCGCTCTCTCTCTCACACACACAAACTGTCTCTGTCTGTCTGTCTCTCTCTCTATCTCTCTCTCTCTCTCACGTTGTCTCTCTGTCACTCTCTCTCTCGCTCACACACACACACACACACACACACACACAGGCACAAACCCGATCTCTCTCACTCACTGTTTCTCTCTCAAAGCACACAATGACATTTAAATTACACAAGTAGAATAAACAGGCAGACCCCAAATACATGTTTGTATATGCAAAAGTGGTACCTAAATACACACACACACACACACACACACACACACACACACACACACACACACACACACATCTCTGTCCAGAGGTAGCTACCATACTACTGTACTGTATTTGTTTTTTAGCATTTGCTGTGTATTCTCTTCTTAAGTGTTTACTTATTCCTGTTGAATTCTGCATTCTTGTGTTGCTCCAAATTAAATCAGTGCACACACACACACACACACACACACACACACACACACACACACACACACACACACACACACACACAGAGCCAGACAGGGTGCGAAATGAAAACAGATGCAGGATAAATGTCCTTGCCCGTAGACATCACTTTTCCACCCTATTGGCTGCTCCTACTACCAGACAGGAAACGAAATAAGATCATGAAGCAAGCTGAGCTGACTAGGAGGTGCTAATTTTTCCTAAAATCTAGGAACATAACGCTTGTACGTTATTGCCCTGAGGTGTGAAAATGTTTTATATATACATATATTCAACACAACTTTAAAGAGATTTAAAATGGGGATGAATCCGAGTCAGATCAGAGTATTTTAGTCCGATTTATTCTACAGCTCATTTGAGTATTCAATTCAGAGAAATGATGGCTCGGTGATTAAGGCTCTGTGTCACTGATCCGAAGATCTAGGGTGCAATCCCCAGTACAACCATGCTGCCAATGCTGGGCCCTTGAGCAAGGCCCTTAAAAAGGGCCTAAAAGTACTGACAAATCTAAGTTGCGCTGGATAAGAGCATCTGCCAAATATCATAAATCTGAACGATAGGTCAGTTCCAGTAGACAGGATAACATTAGCATTGCTGCTGGGTACAACAGGGCATTTGTGTAGCGTGCATCATTATCGATTATTAATAAGTTATCATGTAATCAGCAGGATGATGAACAGGAAAATTGTCATTATCTTGAATTGAATCCCATCAGGATGATGAAAGACCGCCATGATATAGTTGTAGATGTTTATTTTGTGGTAATGGCATACAGGACAGTTTATTCTAACCTTACCCATTGGATATAGGAAATCGGTCATTCCAATTGGTTTATCTACTAGCAGGTTGTCACCTGACCTGATATATGATTTGTCAGCCCAGAATTAACAGCGTCTGTCTGCCATTTGAATGGAATGGTAAGCAGACATTGCTAATTCTCGGTTTACAAATTAGTAGCGGAAAAAGTGGTTGGTCAGTGGTTAAGGCTCTGGATTACTGATCTGAAGGTCTGGGTTCAATCCCCAGGACCAAAAATCTGCCACTGTTGGGCCCTTCAGCAAGGCCCTTAACCCTCAGTTGCACAGATGTATAAAAATGATAAATGTAAGCCACTCTAAATAAGGGTGTCGGCCATATGACATAAATGTAAATGCAGAATTCTGTTCTGTTCAGTCTGTTACTTCTAGTTCTTTCATGAAAAGTAACAAAATATGCAAGTAATGAAAGTATTTGATGGTGGGAATACTTTTCCCTCTAAGAATCAGACATTTTTCCATCGAACACAATGTTCTCAGGCTGCTGTAAGGAATAAGCCTTCAGTCAGTGATGTCGTCTGATGATGGTGAACGGAGAGGCCATCGTGACTGACGTGCTGAAACTGGAGGTGCACCGAGACTTCATGCTAGGCCAGTGTTCTCAATTATTTTCTGTGGCGCCCCCTCTAGGAAGAAAAAACACCCCCCACCCCACGAGCGAATATAGCGACTATAAATAGTATTATTTGTCTATAAAATTGTTATTAGTACACCTCTGCATAACACTGTATCTTTATTAACATTAAAAACAAACAAAGAAAGAAATATAGTTCAACTTACAATAAAGAAAAACTTCATTAACATTTTTTTAAATCTGTAATCGAAAAGATTTAAAGTGCATCAATGTGACTGAAATAAAAAATACATCCTTATTTAAACTCATTCAACTTATTTATGTCTTAAAATCTCCGTCTCGCTCCACCTTTCTCTTCGTTCCTGTTAGAAAATTTTCCGTGTTGTTTCTTGAGGGGTTGTTTACTGCACTTCATATCGTTTGCTCGTGTGAAAAACCGCTACACCATAGCGCGACAATGAGAGCGCCACTGCCAACTAGTGGAGCGGAGGTGCAATTACACTTAATTTTCGGACACAATTCAGAAAAGCATGTTCCCCAGGGTCATACCCGCTGTCCCCGGCATCATACCGCCCCCCCGCTGGCATCTATTTGAGAAGCATTGTGCTAGGCTAACTATTCAGGTAAAGTATTAAGAATTCGAGTAAAAATAATTTTAAAATTCTTTATTTCTGACAATCCAGTGAATGTGGATAGAATAAAACAGTTATTCCACTCGCTCTAATCTGACATGACTGATAACCTGCTCTGATTAGAGATCATAGAATTAGTGTTGAATAACTTAATAACTTACTTTACTTACTGAAACTTTACAACTCCAGGTTTTCTCATAGATTTAAGTATTATTTAACAGATGAAAAAGGTCTATGAATTGGCTGCAGGGATGAAGTAAACTATAAGTTGATTCACTGCAAGACTTTTTCTCCAATGAGGACCAATTACAGTATTTGCCAGCATTAAAATAAATCCCCACCCTGAGTTGACACCCTGTACATATAATAAAAATAAACTGTGCAACGGCAGTGTTATTACACTCATATGGGTTTTTTTTAATGCATTACTTTCTGAACACATTACGTATAATATATTCTTGTTGAAACCTGCCCAGACAATAAACTTAAGTGATTAAGAGTGTACAGCTGTGGTCGTGAGTTCAGTTCAGTAAACATGCTGGAGTAGGACTGATGGACACTGAAGGCGACATGTGCATATAGAAGATATTGGGAAATGAGAGTACAGTATATAATAATAATATGATAATAGTCACATGGTCTAGTTTCATGACTTTCAAAAGTGTATAAGTTAGGATTCTGTCTCACCTTTCTGAAATGGCTTGTGACAATAGAGCCATATATGGGCATACTGTAGTTATGTCCATCAAGAAAGTTATGTTTTCATTAGTCTTGGTTTATTTGAGTATTTTTCTGTTTGTCTGTCTGTTTGTTAGCAACTTCCTGCATACAGTTTCTGAAAGATCAATCTGAATTTCTTTATTATGGGTAAGTGATCACTCAGAGGTGTTCCCATTAAACTTTTTGTGAGAATCGACACACTAATGATATTGCAGTCAAGTGATAAAATTTTCATAAAAGCTCTAATAATGGGCAAAATTTAAAAATCTCCATCAACAGACATCCGATATAAATGAAAGTTGCTACGTGTGTTCAGTTTTGGAGCATAGCTGTCAGCGTGTTTCTGCCCTGCGATGGCCAGGCGAGTTGTCCAGGATGTACTCTTAGTACAACCAGAGATAGCCCGTGACCATAATTAGGATTATGTGGCTCAGAAAATGAATGAATGAGCATCTTCTACTTTTCTATAAAAGTGAAAGTCAGTTAAATCAGTGCTGATCTATTTTTCTAATTTAGTTCTGATAAGAGTTTGCTGTCAAAAGTCAATTGCAAAATATTTCAACAGGTTTCCAAAATTAATAATTAACCCTCGGAATACTGCAGGCATGTTTTATATTATTCGATATAATAAATAATTGTGATTATTCCACCTTGGCTTGGTGGCAGTGCAGCCTTGAAAACAACTAGTGTGTAGTGTAATGTTTACTTTTTTACACTAACAAAAATAGGGAATCTGTTCAAAGCGTGCCTTTCCAAACAATCCAACAAACCTGTATCGGTCACCTCGGTTCTCCAGTGCACAATAATGTAATGATTTTTTTCCTTCTTGAAATGATATTACAGGAAGCACAATGACGCAGTGGTTAACATTTTGCCTAGCCTCAAAAGGCGTGGGTTCGGTTTGCAGGCTCAGAGCGTTTCTGGGTGGAGTTTGCATGTTCTCCCAGTGTTTGTGTGGGTTCTCTCCGGATACTCCGGTTTCTTCCCGCAGTCCAAAAACATGCACAGCGGACTAAATAGCCAAATCGCCCCTCGGTGTGAGAGTGAGTGTAAGTGTGAATGGCTATGTGTGTGTGTCGGGCCTGCAATCGACTAGCAAGATGTGAACGGTATACCCCACCTTCCCAGCAAGAAAGAGAGACAGAAAGCGAGTGAGAGAGAGAGAGAAACACAGAGAGAGAGAGAGAGAGAGAGAGAGAGAGAGAGAGAGAGAGAGAGAGAAGAGTGCTCTGTGTGTGTGTGTGTGTGTGTGTGTGTGTGTGTGTGTGTGTGTGTGTGTGTGTGCGTGTGTGGTTTTGATGTTTCATTTCCATCCCGTAGCTCTGAGCTTCAGTCACACCCCGACTTTCCTCTCTTTATAATCCACCACTGATTATAATTAGAATTCTATTCACAGTAATAATTTGCACACATGCTAAATTAATATGTATTAATTAAAAGCATTTGAGTTGATGATGTCATTTAGCTTCAGTAAGCAGGATGAGAGAATTGTCAAATTTTCTTCTTTCTTCTTTTCCTTTCGGCTGTTCCCTTCAGGGGTCGCCACAGCGAATCGTCTGCCTCCATCTCACCCTATCCTCTGCATCTTCTTCTCCTACACCAACTACCTTCATGTCCTCCTTCACCACATCCATGAATCGTCTCTTTGGATTTCCTCTCGGCCTTCTGCCTGGTAGTTCCAACCTCAGCATCCTACTACCAATATACTCACTATCCCTCCTCTGTACATGTCCAAACCATCTCAATCTAGCCTCTCTGACTTTGTCTCCAAAACATCTTACATGTGCTGTCCCTCTGATGTACTCATTCCTGATCCTATCCATCCTCGTTACTCCCAAAGAGAACCTCAACATTTTCATCTCCGCTACCTCCAGCTCTGCCTCCTGTCTTTTCCCCGGGGCCACTGTTTCTAAACTATACAACATCGCTGGCCTCATCACCGTCTTATACACTTTTCCTTTCATTCTTGCCGATACCCTCCTATCGCACATCACACCGGACATTTTTCTCCAACCATTCCAACCTGCCTGCACACGCCTCTTCACCTCTTTTCCGCACTCTCCATTGCTCTGGATTGTTGAGCCTAAGTCATTGAAATCCTCCACCTTCTTTATCTCTGCCCCCTGTAACCTCACCGTTTTTATTGGGTCCTTGTCGTTCACACACATGTATTCTGTCTTACTGAGGCTAACCTTCATTCCCCTCCTTTCCAGGGCATACCTCCACCTCTCTAGATTTTCCTCCACTTGATTGTTCTCTGCTCTCACTACAGATCACAATGTCATCTGCAAACAACATAGTCCATGGGGAATCTTGTCTAACCTCGTCTGTCAGCCTGTCCATCACCATAGCAAACAAGAAGGGGCTGAGGCTGACCCTTGATGCAGTCCTACCTCCACCTTGAACTCTTCTGTCACACCGACAGCACACCTCATCACTGTCTTACATCTCTCATGCATGTTCTGCACCACTCTAACATACTTCTCTGCCACTCCAGACTTCCTCATGCAAAACCATAGTTCCTCTCTCGGCACCCTGTCATATGCTTTCTCAAGATCCACAAAGGCACAATGCAGCTCCTTCTGACCTTCTCTGTACTTCTCTATTAACATCCTCAGAGCAAACACTGCATCTGTGGTGCTCCTTCTTGGCACAAAACCAAACTGTTGTTCACAAATACTGACCTCTGCCCTTAGTGAAGCTTCCACGATTCTTTCCCATAACTTCATCGTATGGCTCACCAACGTTATCCCTCTCTAGTTGCCATAACTCTGCACGTCTCCCTTGTTCTTAAAAATGGGCACCATCACACTTCTCCTCCATTCCTCTGGCATCCTCTCACTCTTTAAGACCTTGTTGAATGTTCTTGTCCTAAAATCTACTGCTACCTCTCCTAAACACTTCCATACCTCCACCGGTATGTTATCAGGACCAACTGCCTTTCCATTCTTCATCCTCTTCAATGCCCTCCTCACTTCACCCTTACTAATCTTTGCTACTTCCTGGTCCTCAACGGTCACCTCTTCTGCTCTTCTTTCTCTCTCATTTTCCTCATTCATCAGCTCTTCAAAGTACTCTTTCCATCTTCCCAGCACACTTCTGTCATCAGTCAATACATTTCCCTCTCTGTCCTTAATCACTCTAACTTGCTGCACATCCTTCCCATCTCTATTTCTCTGCTGTGCCAACCTGTATAAATTATTTTCTCCCTCTTTACTGTCCAACCTAGCATACAAGTCATCATACGCCCTCTGTTTGGCCTTTGACACCGCTACCTTCACCTTAAGCTGTGTCTCCCTGTACTCCTGTTTACTCTCCTTCATCCTCTCAATGGCCCACTTCTTCTTAGCTAACCTCTTCCTTTGTACACACTCCTGCACCTCCTCATTCCACCACAAGTCTCCTTATCTACTCTCCTTCCAGATGACACACCAAGTATTCTACTACCTGTCTCCCTGATCCCATTAGCTGTAGTTGTCTAGTCATCTGGAAGCACTTCCTGACCACCCAAAGCCTGTTTCAACTCCTGCTTGAAGACAACACAACACTCTTCTTTTTTCAGCTTCCACCACTTTGTCCTCTGCTCTGCCTTTGCCTTCTTCACCTTCCTCACCATCAGCGTCATCCTGCACACCACCATCCTATGCTGTTTGGCAACACTCTCACCCGCTACTACTTTGGAGTCACTGACTTCCTTCAAATTACATCGTCTACACAAGATGTAGTCTACCTGTGTGCTCCTACCTCCGCTTTTATAAGTCACCCTAGGCTCCTGTCTCTTCTGGAAGAAAGTATTTACCACAGCCATTTCCATCCTTTTTGCAAAAATCTATCAACATCTGTCCTTCTGCCTGTCCTGAATACTAAACCTGATAGAATTGTCAAATAAAATGACAATATATAGATAGTATAGATAGTATTTAAAAATGATTACGACATAACTATTCATTCATCCATTTGATAAAGCGATTAATCCTACAAGACTCATTGTGAGGCTTTGAGCCAAGACAGGTTACACCCTGAAAAGCTTGCTTAACAAGGCATCTCACACACACACACACACACACACACACACACACACACACACACACACACACACACACACACACACACAACCATTCACACTTTCACTCACACCTGGGGCAATTCAGAACAGCCACATAACTTAATGGCTTTGGACTGTAGGAAGGGGGGGGGGGCATAGTACCCTGAGGAAACCTACATAATCGGGGGGGGGGAGAATATGCGAACTCCGCACAGAAACGGCATGTCTGACACAAACCCAGGACCTTTTAGCAGTGAGGCAGACATGCTGACCACTACGTCACCATGCAACGCTTGCCCCGTTGCATTCTTTAAATTTTTATTCTCAGCAAATTCAACTGCGGCAGCTTGATGGCATAGTAGTTAGCACACCAACCTCACAGCAAAGAAGGTCCTGTGTTCAATTCCCAGCTCAGGTAGTTTCTGTGTGGAGTTTTCATGCTCTCCCTGTTCTTGTGTGGGTTTCCTTCAGGTACTCAGGTTTCTTCCCACAGTCCAAAAGCATGTACAGTAGGCTAATTGGCTGTTTCAAATTGCCCTGTGAGTTTGAGTATGAGTGTGACTGGTTGTTCATACGTTGGCCTGGCGAAGGTCAGACATCAGCTTCGATAAACCAGGGCTGCGATTCCTAACAGCATCACAGTACATACATTATCATTAAATTGTAGCTCCGACCCCATGCTTAGCTCTGTGCCGCTTGGAAGCGATTGGCTGCTCACTAACGCACCATGCTTTTCCCTTCTCCACAATATGGATATACAATCAATATATCAACTAGTTTAATTTAGACATCCCAGCAAAAGCCGTCCCACAACACTGTCTTCGTGATATAGAGTCTGCTTGAGTTCGCTCGCTGTAATTTATCCCGTTTCATGTCTCTTAGGTTTGATAAATTGTCTTCCAAACACAGAGGAATTGCATGTGTATCTAATTTAATAAGTGACAAACAATCAGTGATGCATTAAAGCAGAAACACTGGTGTTGCAGTTATTTGGTTTTGCAGTTTTTTTAACGGATCTGCTTCAGGTTCTTACATCAACATGAGTCAAATCATTTGACTCAGTTCATCGAGCAGAATTGACTCTTTAATTTAAATAATTGTTAAATAAAGGCGGCACAGTGGTGTACTGGTTAGCACGTCCGCCTCACAGAAAGAAGATCCTGGATTCGGTGTTTCTGTATCGAGTTTGCATGTTCTCCCCATTCTTGCATGGTTTCCTCCGGGTACTCAGGTTTCCTCAGGAGGGTGGTGGTAAAGGGTGCTGATCATAGGGTTGGGGGATCGACTCCCACTCTCAACAAGGTTGTCACTGTCGTCGTCGACATGATTAATGACGATGTTGCTTTCATCAATGGGGGTGGCATTAACCAGTGTCTCTCCCCCTTATGCCGGTCCCAAGCCCGGAGAAATGCAGAGGGTTGTGTCAGGAAGGGCATCCGACGTAAAACCAATGCCAATGCAAGGAAAATTTACAATTCGGAGAGACTTTCACATGGAAAGTCTGACACTTGTGGGACAGTGGTGGTCTAGTGGTATAGGGTGCTGGATCGCTGATCCAAAGGTTGGGGGTGCGAGTCCCACTCTCCACAAGGTTGTCACTGTCCTCCCCAGTGCAGCTAACTGGGTTATCAAAGGCCGGCCATGTCTCTCACTGTCTATGGTGTGAGGAATGTAAAAGAACCATTGCTGACTTTCGACAAGAGTAGGCTGCAAAGCCCTGCATCGCCCTGCGATGGCCTGGCGAGCTGTCCAGGGTGTACTCTGCCCTTGCCCGAAGTTGGCTGGGATGGGCGCCAGCCTCCCCGCGACCCTAATTAGGATTAAGCGGTTACAGAAAATGAACTGAAGTCTGGGACTTGCCGGCATCCGACACCTTCTGTATATATTTTGTCATCGTTCGTGTTTTATTTGCATTTTGCTCGTGCTAACAAATAATAACAAATAATTAACAAAAAAATGAATTAATTGATAAAGAGCAAACAAAACGCAACTGATTTACGGCAGGAGAGCCCCTTTTTTTCCACCAAACATCCGCAAACCAATCGCCAAATGACTCACAAACCAATCATGTGACCTTCTCACGACAAAAGACTTGCTTGCACGTGGAGTCACAAAGCAACTTGACACGAATTTCAAAATTCGGCAAAAAAAAAAAAAAAAATCAATGAACATCAGTCACTTTTCTATCTCCTAATCACCTCGAATGTTTTAAACATTGTCTTTTGAGTAGACAAGTTTAACGATCAGCACAAACGACTTGGAGACATAAGTAAACGACCTCACACGATGTTTTAGTATATACTACGTGGAAATGTTGTATGGTTCATTTTACCATTTTAACGCGTGATAAGGATGACGCTGCCTGCTCCGAGTGACTGCCACGAGCTGTGCATGTCCATCATTTTAAATCAGGCATTATCCACTCAGAATAATGTATTTATTTACTCCTGGGATGGCGAACCAATCGGATCATGCCAGTCCTGTGTAGTACATACTAATCAATGTTATTCAATGTAATGACTGGCTGGAGTATATTTACTCTTTTTATTGTTATTAGTGATTAGTAATTTACATAGCATTTATACAGTGAGCATTGAGTGTATATAGTGTATGTGGAGTATATGTAGGAATAATATGATCCTTCTCACGGTCAGTAGCTGGCAATGGACTGTAAATGAATTATGATTCCTTATATAAAAACAAAAGCAAGCTCTTTTGGAAGAAGCAGAAGGTTCTGTCCTGATCCACATTTCATTTCCCCTCTGTTTGCCTGAACCTTTCATTTCCTTTAACGTACAGGTGTGATCATCATCTCATAAATAAAACGTTTCACTGTAACTGAATCTCAATTCCTCTTACGCACCAAAGGAGAGGAACATGAATATAATTCACACGTTGTTATTCATATCAAATTTTCCTGTTCCAAGGCGTGTTGGCAACTGATAATCTGAACCTACTTATCTATCTATCTATCTATCTATCTATCTATCTGTCTGTCTGTCTGTCTGTCTGTCTGTCTGTCTGTCTAGCCATGTCTCCTTGTCTGCCTGCCTCCTTTTATCAGTCTATGTCTTTCTCTATCTGCCTATCTTTCTTTTAATATTTTTTCCAGATAAACAACTTCTTTTCCTTTCGGCTTTTCCCTTCATGGGTCGCCACAGCGAATCATCTGCCTCCATCTCACCCTATCCTCTGCATCTTCTACTCTTACTCCAACTACCTTCATGTCCTCCTTCACCACATCCATGAATCGTCTCTTTGGTCTTCCTCTCGACCTTCTGCCTGGTAGTTCCAACCTCAGCATCCTACTACCAATATACTCACTATCCATCCTGTGTACATGTCCAAACCATCTCAATCTAGCCTCTCTGAATTTGTCTCCAAAACCTCTGATGTGCTCATTCCTGATCCTATCCATCCTCGTTACTCCAAAGAGAACCTCAACATTTTCATCTCTGCTACCTCCAGCTCTGCCTCCTGTCTTTTCCCCAGGGCCACTGTTTCTAAACCATACAACATCGCTGGCCTCAACACCGTCTTGTACACTTTTCCTTTCATTCTTGCCGATACCTTCCTATCACACATCACACCGGATACTTTTCTCCAACCATTCCAACCTGCCTGCACACGCTTCTTCACCTCTTTTCCACACTCTCCATTGCTCTGGATTGTTGAGCCTCAATACTTAAAATCCTCCACCTTCCTTATCTCTGCTCCCTGTAACCTCACCGTTCCTCTTGGGTCCTTCTAATTCACACACATGTGTTCTGTATTATTTATCTTTCCTGATAAATAACTAAATGAATAAATAAATAATGTACAGTTACTCAATCTTACTTATTTGCCAAACCATGCAATCCTACTAGGGTCACGGGGAGGCTAAATCCCATCTCTGTCAACAATGGGTGAAGGCAGGCTACACACTGAACACCTCGCCAGAACATCACAGGGTAACACACACACACACACACACACACACACCCACACACACACACACACACACACACACACACACACAACCATTCACACCTACGGGCAAGTGAGAGGAAACTAGAGTACAAGGAGGAAACCCATGCAGGCACATGGAGAACATGCAAACTCTGTGCAGAAACACCCTCACTGAGTCTGGGATTTGAACCCAGGATCGTCTTGCTGGTGGGTGGATGTGTTAACCACTGCTGCACTAATGCATAGTTATTAAGTCCATTACTGTATTGCATTATTTATTTAAATAAATACGTATTTATCTTTCTTTGGAAATGTCAATCAGAGAAGAATAATGCTAATGCTGTTTTTATATTTAAACTGAGGCTCATCAGGGACAGTATTTTGCTAAAAACCTTACAGGATCTTATGATAAGTGTGTTTTCACGACGTGTCTCGTGGGCGGCACTGCTGTTTTGTTTGCATGACGTCTCGGCTGGAAACCGCCATTAAACTACAGGGATGAGATTTTAACTCTGTTTCACATGATTAAGAAAAGCCCTCGTACTGTAACATGATCTACAGCAGTTTAAACCAAACAATTCTCACCCTGCTCTCAGCCACCTGTTCTCCAATCAGCTACAACCTTCATGCTTTCTCCAGGGGTGTCTTCCATGTCCTGAGTGCACTAAATTCTGCACCCTCCTGGAGCAGCATGGCCAAAAGAAGAGGCAAAGCCAAGTGTTCTGAGTTCACTTAGAGTTTAGGCCTGCCATCTGCAATGTTTGCTGTGCGCCGTTGACGTCAAAGCACCATCCCCCTGCCCTGTCCTTTAATAATATTCTGCTAAACTATTGGTGTGGGAGGAGGGTGGAGAGGTTCTTGTGTCCGTCACATTGATATTCGCTTCTCTCTCCGCGTGACTCATGGCCCAGAAACAGACAGTCATTGATTACTGTACAGAGAGGGCTGAGTCTCATGACACTGTCACTGTTCCGGATCGACATACAGAGTGAACACACACATGTCAGGTTGGTCTGTTTAAGTCCTGACTGTTCTAACTCTTACAGAACGGTTGCGTGAGTCAGCAATGGAGGAAAATATAGAATAGATCCGTGCTCCTGAAAAAGAATCTTCAGAGATGTAACGAAAAAAGAAAGATTGCCGTTTTAGTTGTTAGCAGGAATAAAATGGAAAGACAATTGTTATTAAAGGCCGGCCGTGTCTCTCACTGTCTATGGTGTGAGGTTCATGTAAAAGAACCATTGCTGACTTTCGACAAGAGTAGCTGCATAGCCCACAGTGTGTTTCTGCCCCTTGTTAAAGGGTTGGGTCAGGAAGGGCATCCGACGTAAAAACCGATGCCAAATCAAACATGCGATGATTCGCTGTGGCAACCCCTGAGAGAAAGGGAACAGCCAAAAGGAAAAGAAGAAGACTCGGGTTTCCTCCGACAATCCAAAGACATCCACAGTAGGCTAATTGGTTGTTCCAAATTACTCCTCGCTGTCAGAGTGAATGCAAATAGTTGTGTGTGTGTGTGTGTGTGTGTGTGTGTGTGTGTGTGTGTGTGTGTGTGTGTGTTGGCCCTGTGATGGCCTGGAAAGCTGTCCAGGGTACACCCTGCCCTCATCTAGAGTCGGCTGAGATAGGCACCAGTCTTCCTACAACCCTGATAGTTATTAAGTGTCTTAGAAATTGAATGAACACTGTACTACACTAAGCACCAAATACAGCAAGCAGGTCTATAGCTGAAGGGGTTAGCATGTCCTTCTCACAGCAACAAGGTCCTGGGTTCAAGTAAATGTGAATGGTTGTGTATGTGTCGGCCCTGTGATGGACTGTTGAGCTGTTCAGGGTGTGTCTCGCAATCAGTTGAGATGTGGTCCAGCCTCTCTGTGACCCTAGTAGGATTAGGTAGTTTGGCTAATGATTAATGACGGTGTTGCTTCCATTGATGTCAGGTGGTGTGATATAAGTACTGTACTTAGGAATTGGAAAGAAAATAAAGGATTTGAGTTAAGCTAATTGGTGATTATACTAGTGGTGCAATAAAAAAGTAGCAACTGGCGATTAGCGACCATCGCTTTTTATTCTCAGATTTGTCCCTTTCTAGTTGTAGCGGAAACAGCAGATAGATAGAATTTGGATTTACTTTGTGCCCCTGTTAGGATATCCACCTGTATCCACAGTCACTGGTTATTCCATGTATAGAGGATGTGGCCTGTCCCTGTCCCTTATACCCCCATTCCACTGGATGATCATGGCAGAAAGGCACAGAAGGTACTCTACGGAGGAGCTTCAGCATTTTTACACAGAAAATGGGTCAAAAACCTATGGAAAATTGTACCCTCTGAACACCTTCGGAACGTTCACGGAATGTGCGGAAAAGACACAAAAAGACCACGGTACAATGTCGGAATACTTTCGCAAAAACACTTGAATTACCTTCGGAACCAGTGCAAATTGCAAAGGAAGACCTTTGGATAATTCGTGGAACGTTCACGGAAAGCTCGGAACACTCGAGGAACGACTACGGCACTACTTCGTTTTAGAAGGAAGAGCTTACGGAATAATTGCAGGACAGGCGGAATGAAGGCGGAATGTTCACATTCAACATGGAATGACTGAGGAATGATTGAGGAATGACTGAGGAATACCCGGCGTAACCACGTTTCAACGAGGAAAAATCGGCAAAGATCAAAGGATTTGCTCCTGTTTCTGCCTATAAATACGTGGAATGACCAAGGAAGCTCATTCTGTCATTCATACTATATGTTTATAACTTATAATATGTTTATAATGTACAATAAATTTAAAATTTAACATATGTTTGTAATTTATTAGTTTCTAATGTGCAATATCATTTTAAATCAGGCATTATCCACTCAGAATAATGTATTTATTTACTCCTGGGATGGCGAACCAATCGGATCATGCCAGTCCTGTGTAGTACATACTAATCAATAGTATTCAATGTAATGTTGATAATTGAGAGTACATTTAAAATTTAACGTGTTAATATGTTTAATATCAATAATGTCAATACGTTCCTTTTATTTGCACCTCAATAAATCATTCCAGACTAAAAACCATACACACAAGTCCGAACCACAGTGATTATAACTTTAAAACCTTATTACATGAACAGGAAAATAGAAAAAATAACCTGAATGAACCTGAATCATTTATGGTGGAAGTGACTTTCTTGAGTGTTCCGCAAGTCTTCCATGTTATCCACAACCATTCCGCAAACGTTCTGCATGTATTCCATAAACCTTCCGTGAGTATTCCGTGGGGATTCTGTGGCCACTTTTGACCACCCGGATGAAGGAGGAATGTTCGCGGAACGTTCACAGAAGACTTACGGAATAAAAGGAACGATCACGGAACGTTTGCGGAAAGGACGGAATGTTTCCGGAAGGACTGCGGAACGTGAGGGAACACTGTCGGAAAATTTTTCCGTGAACGTGTTACATGTTCAAAAGCACATCACGGAAGATTTTGGCTTGACGGAAGAGGCGATATACCTTCGGAATCGTACGGAAGGACACAGAAGATGACGGAATGACTGAGGAACGTAGGAGGATGGCTATGATTTTGCTTCTGCGAGTCTGCCGCACTCCAGTGAAATAGGGGTACTAGTGAGGAAGGTGTGGCTTTTGGGTCTGTGTCTTCATGAAGAACATGACTTTTTTGTGCCTGTATCTTTGCGAAGAAAAATATTAAACAGGACGGTTCAAGGGTGGATATTTGTGGGTCTTGTAGCTTTTGTTAATATAAAAAAGGTAAGTCTGTTGAGTTTTTTACACCCGAGCCTAGTGGCTTAGCCTCGTGGCTCATCAGGCTGGTACTTATCCCCGGTTTCCATAGCGTGAAGCGACCAGGAGTTCAACTCCCCCTGGATGGGATGCTAGTCCAATGCAGGTTACCTTCCCAGTATATTTTACTGGTATCCATTTATACTGCTGGGTGAACAGAGGCACACTTGTGGTTGAGACCTTCCCCAGGGGTCTTAGCCCAGTGAGGCTCTCAGTGGGATTCGAACTCACAACCTCCTGATCATGAGCGTAGCACCCTAACCACTATGCGACCGGCCCCACTGTTAATATAAAGTTAGACTCAAATTATAATGAGAGAAGATCAGATAACTATTAGTGTGTGACCAGGCTCACAGACCATCCAGCAGGTGACTGGCTTCTTTAATCACACGGAAAGTCATTAAATATAATAAATAATCTGTAGTCGCACACAAACCCCTTTTGTTTCTCTTCTTGGAAATTAAAAGATGAACATTGTTTGGAATGTTTCTAAACTTAGATGAGGAAGTGAACTGAAAAACCCCTCATGTCTGTGTGTTCAGTTTTACAAAGAAGTTGCTTTCTGTTAATTTCTGCTCCCTCTTAGATGTTTCCCTTTTTATTTCAAGACTTTGTTATTAAAGACACTGGTTTTCAATCTGACTCTATTGGAAAATGATTGTGGTAGTGATAATTTTAATGGATGACACATGACTCCAAACTACCATTTAACTGTTGAAATGAATTCCAGCGTTCAGGATCATGAATCCTATTTTCGGACAGAGCGAGAGGGGAAAAAGAAATTTAACGTTCAGTTTTCAAAAATATTTTAAAAAACGAGAGTATGATTGATATTATGGCTCAGGAAACTGCTAAAAACAATCTACTAACATCTCTAAGCATGAATATTATTTAAAAAGCACAAGTTATGAAAGGAAATGATTCCACACACTTGTATTTTCTTGCTATCACAAAAAGCTAATCAGCTAGCTAAAGGCTAGTCAGCTAGCTAAAGGCTAGTCAGCTAGCCTGCATTTATCAGAAGTGGGATTTTTAGTACCTGTATAATACTTCTAAACTATAACATTATGTATAACAGTAACAACCCATATTAGCTTCTTCTTCTTGTTGTACTACTTCTTCTTTTCTTTTCACTGTTCCCTTTTTTCTCAGGGGTTGCCAAAGCGAATCATTCGCATGTTTGATTTGGCATAGGTTTTTACATCGGATGCCCTACATCAAATGACACAACCCTTAGCAAGGGGCAGAAACATGCTGACGGCTTTGCAGCTACTCTTGCCAAAAGTCAGCAATGGTTCTTTTACAGCTTCTCACCATAGAAAGTGAGCGGCATGGCCGGCCTTTGATAACCCAGTTAGCTGCACCGGGGTGGGGGGGTGGGGGGCGGGGGGCAGTGACAATCCTGTGTAGAGTGGGATTCAAACCCCAAACCCTAGAATCAGCGATCCAGCACCTTATACCACCAGGCCACCACCGCCAACCCATAGTATTAGCATATTCTGTGGCTTGGAGTCATCCTGTAATCTCTGACTTGTTAAATTTGGAGACTTGGATTTTACTTCATGAATTAAATCTCACTAAATGATCCGTTTAAAACGTCTAAGAACAATTTTTAACTTAAAAATGTGACAATCATTCATCGGCATCTACTATCATACTTTTAAAAATTATTTTGATTGGACCTTCCGACATGGTGATGTAGCATCTTCTCTTTTTATATGCTAGTAAAATTACTAAAGTGAAATTCAAACAGGAGGTTCTACTTTATGAAAACCACACCCAAACCCTGTTTACTAGCAATAAAATAAAAATGTTCCATATTAGACATGTTAGCTTGAGTGAATAAAATTTGTTCACATGCGCCACTTTTTAATCCTAAATATTTACAATTTAAAATCTTAACATAAGGCATCTAACATAACATACAAAAGCTACTGATAACTACATGCAGCTATTTAGTAATGGTATGACTAAAATTAGACATTAAGCATTAGACAAATTTATTTTATTGAAAGCTAGCATGGCTAATATTAAAATCACTTAGCTAGTTAACCAACCCACCTTTAGCATGCATTCATTATTAGTGTTGTTGTTGTTGTTGTTGTTGTTGTTGTTGTTGTTTTTGTTGTTTTTTTAAATAAACTAGGTACAACATTTAGCATTGACGAGGAATTGTTTGAATTAACTGGAATGTTCAGCGCTAGCTGTATGAGTTCATATTAACATAGCTAACTCTAAATTCCCTTTAAAAACCGAGCAACTGTTTTAATCTGTAAAGCGATTAGCTAGTTGTTGAGGATAGTTGACACATCACTAGCTTTCATTTCTTATTAGCATAGTTAGCTTTGATGACTGAAATTCCAGTCATCTGTGTGTAATGCTAATAAGAGTAGCAATTTAAAAAAATAAACATAGAAGAAAAATATTTAATCTTTGACAAGGATTCCTTTGAGGTACTGTACTTGGACCCTTCTGTGACATCTATGACTAACTCCCAAAACACAAACATGCCTAATACTCAAGGCCTATAAATGGCATGTTTCTGGTTTCCAGTCCTTATTAGCGCAATTAGTTCCTTCCGAGTAAAACTTGATTCTAATTAAAATCTGTGTGAATATCTAATAGCAACTAATACCCCTTATTATTTATATGAAATAATTATAACTATGTGCACGCTTCAGCATTTGCCTGTTGGACACGTGAGGTAAAATGTGCCTCCACGTGCTCCTGGATAACTATTATGTGGAACAATAGCTCTCACAAAGCGCTACAAGGCGTGACTGAGGCGAGGTCCAGTGGTTCTCAAATTTGGAAACCTCATCGAAAAATAACGTGTCGCACAAGAATGGAAAGCACATTATTTACAAAGTCGTATCACCGTAACATCATCAAGTATGTCAGCAAAAACAAGTCCTTAAATGCTAACCAAAGATGGCTTGTCATATCCTCGTGACTACTGCATCGATCACAGCTATGACAACTTAATAACACACTGGCAGCACCTAGCAGTTTATATTGACCCCAAAATGTGATTACGTATATCAAAGGATTTGGTTGTGTTGTGTGACTTTGTTTTTTCGCATTACAATAAGAACTATAAAAGAATAAACAGTATGACTGATCACTGATCCTAAGGTTGGGGGTTCGAGTCCCACTCTCCACGGGTTGTTACTGTCCCCCCCCCCCAGTGCAGCTAACTGGGTTATCAAAGGCCGGCAATGTTTCTCACTATCTATGGTGTGAGATTCATGTAAAAGAACCATTGCTGACTTTCAACAAGAGTAGCTGCAAAGCCATCAGCGTATTTCCGCCCTGCGATGGCCTGGCGAGCTGGGCTATCCAGGGTGTACTCTGCCCTCGTCCAGAGTCGGCTGGGATGGGTGCCAGCCTCCCTGTGACCCTAATTAGGATTAAGCGCTTACAGAAAATGAATGATGATGAACTATGACTGTCACAGGGACTATACAGTGCATGCAGTCACATTGCATGTCTACAAGATATTAGCAAGATGGTCGTGTTTAATTTAATTAGTTAATAACTTGAATTCATTCAATCCTTCATTTATTCATATATTTGCCGAACCACTTAATCCTAATACAGCCAATACAACACACATGCACCACGATCCCACAAACAGTAAATAACATTATATGGATCATGCTACAGTGCAGGGGTCCCCAACCACCGTACCGGTCCGCGGCTCAATTGGTACCAGTCCATAGAAGAAATTCATTATTTCCGTTTCATTTATTATCTGAGTCTGAACGATCTTTATTTTTGAAAAAACTTTGATTTTGAAAAGTGACCGGATTCTCTCGGTTACATGTCGGTCATTTAAGTGCTAAAATGTAACCCACAAGGAGACGGCACATGAACAGAGGCGAGTTGGACATGTTTCAAACAATAGCAGGGATTTTGGGTGAGACTGAGCCTGAGCCTTCATTCTCCCAGCTGGTGCACCATCACCTGTGTTTTGTTGTTGTTGTTGTTTTTTTTAGAAAAGTTCAAGCTCAACTTCCCAACCTATTTCATCTGTTGAAAAATAACATTCATGGAGTGCTTATTATTATTATTATTATTATTATTATTATTATTATTATTATTAATAATAATAATAATAATAATAAATTAATAATAATGATAATATTAATAATAATAATTTATATAAATAAATTATATTTACAATATAAACAATCTATGACACCGAAACACACCCCCACACCCTCACACCCCGATCCGCTGTAAAATTGTGAAGCATTGACTGGTCTGCGGTGATAAAAAGGTTGGGGATCACTGCATAGTGTATACTGTACACACATCATACTCATAAATTCGCACAGGTGGATTTGTGGGAGTAGAAAAAGGAGCCATTACAATAGACTATTGTAATTGATCTGGTGAGTGACACCGAATGGTGGACTTTATTTATTCGAGAATCATCATCTATACCTGCTCACTTTATCCCAGTTGGAGATTGTGGAGGAAGGCGAGCACACAGACTTGAAAAACAGCCAGTGATTAAACCTGGTCTCAAGTTCCAACTGCAGCTAGAGAAACTCCAAGCCTGTATTTAATGTGAGTGCAGAGAGTCATGTTATAACATACAACCAAGCCAGTGTGGTCAAAAAAGGGCCGAAGAGAAATGATCAAGGTTTTCCAGAAGCCCCACCCCCTGCATGTGTTAAGACACTGGAATCATCAAGCAGCACTTAAGAGCAGTACATTTCAGGAAAATGGAACGAAAGTCAAGTTCCAGAGAAGGTTGCATGATGAGACAGGCCTCCAGATTATCGTTATGAGGATGAAGTCATTTGGTGTTACAAAATCTTTATTCCAAAAAATGAGCCGTGTTATGTTCTTATCTCAGCTGTTGGTGTGAAAGTGTGAGGAAGATTGGAGCCGTGTGGCTGTTAGGTGGAGTCTTTCCTGTTTCAGCACTGAACTACACACAAATAGAGCTTCATATGAGTCATCCCGCAATCGCCGCGTTGAGATTAGTGTCATTACTGTGAAAGATTCCAGGTTTTGAGCTGTACTGTGGTGAAGACATGAGATTTTCACAAAACAGACGTTGAGATTAACATCTCCTAAGATAAATTAACTTTAATTTTGAAGTTACCCCAAAATATATTACATGAAGGTCGGTATGGCGTCCTCGATTTGCATCATGTGTTTTCTTTGGTTTCTCTTCCAGTCCTGTCTCATCTCCACCCTGCTCTAATTTGGGTTTGTTGCCTGATGGTATTCACCTGTTCTGTGTTAGTTCTTGATTACTTTGGTTTATATATATATATATATATATATATATATATATATATATATATGATTTTCTGAGTAGATCCTTCTGTAGGAGAGTGCTCAAAACTTTTTGGTAGAGCAAATAACAATAAAAATAAAAGGACAGGACAAAGAATTTCTATTGAAACTCCATTTATCACTACAGATCTGTTTCGAGGGGTGGTGAAACCATCCTCTCTCTTCAGGTGATTATAGAAGAATGATTACAATGTGCTGGGGGCGGTACTATGTATATATATATATATATATATATATATATATATATATATATATATATATATATATATATATATATATGTGTGTATGTATTTAGATATATGTATATATAAAAATATATGGATATGTATGTGCATGTGTATGTGTATATATATATATATATATATATATGTATGTATGTATATATATGTATGTATATATATGTATATATATGTATGTATATATATATATATATATATATATATATATATATATATATATATATATATATATATATATATATATATATATATATGTATATATATATATATATATATATATATATATGTGTGTGCCCCCAGCACTTTGTAATCATTCTTCTATAATCACCTGACTGTTAAACCGGAGATCGCTAGTTCGAATCCGGGTTAATGCCACAGTCATCTGCAGCCGAGAGTCTATGGGAGCAAATTGGCTGAGCTCTCAAGGAAGACAGGGATGACATACACTGACCCTGTCAGCCATAGCGATCGCCAGCCAATCATGAACATCTATCAGCTTATTTGTATTGGGGCGGATAGGACTTTCCCTCCAAGTGTGTTAGACCCCCCCCCCCTTCCAAAAAATATGCATTTGCAGCAGTTCAAAAAGAGGCGGGTGGCTAGCATTGTATGTCACAGAGGGTGTGCGCACATGCTTTCATCCCTCCCAGTGGGAGATGGTGGTTGTATGATAAGGAAAGTAATAACTGATTGGTAGGAATTGGATACAAACAAAATTAGTGAGAAAATGGGGGGGGGGGGGTTGCATGCTCATTTATGCTTTCTTTACCTACAAAAATAATGATGCCCTTTCAATTATTTCAACCGACACCATCAATGCTAAGAAATGCTGCCAATACGGGGTAATTCAAAGGCGGTGAGGCAAAAGCATGGCGACGATGGAAGAAGTTGGAATAATGCACGGCAAACATATTCTGATTGGTTGACACATCAGCATGGTATTAAACTGGCGAGTTAGCGATCTGTGTACTATGACATTCAGTTGATTTCAGAGGACCATTCAGTGTTTTGCTGAAGAGAAAAGGTTTAAAGGGATTTGGAGTTTACAACAAAGTACTGCAAAGTACTCGCCACTTGTCAGAAAGCTCTTGTCCGTCATGGGTAGGGAAACAAGCCGAAAGCTACCAAAGCCCTCACAGATACGGATGAAAATGACTTGTTTAGAAGAGGGCAGTTGAAGAGCTTGCATAGCAACCGGAATGTTAAAAGCACGAGTGCATCAAGTGACTTAAACATTTTACAATGTCATACAATAAACTACTTATTAAACTTGTTGGCAGAGATGTCGCCTTTGGTTCTGTCTGTACTGTCTTCACTACAGGCTGAGATTTTTCAGTACAGACCTCATGTTCGATCAATAAGTAGTTTTTTATTAAATAAGAGGCAGTATTGTAGATGGTGGTGATTTGTGAGGCCCTGACTTAAGTACACTTCATCATGTGGACAGAATATTCTATACCCCGCTCGCTAATGGACCAGTTTGTTACAGATAAAACAGTCTCATACGGACCATCATTTTTCCTTTGCTACCGTCCAAATCATGTCCAGCTCTTCTGTATCAATTGTTATTCCTGTGTGTGGAAGAAATAACAGCATATAGATGGTTAAACTCACATGACGTATCATTTAAAAGTCCTGCTATTACTATTGCTATCTTGCACTATTGGCTACAGCACCCTCAGAGTTGTTGATGGTACTGATCCATTCGGTACATACAGATACGGATGAAATAAACACAGTGTATGGATAGATATGAAATGCTCTGTGTTTATTATTACCTGTCGTTAAAGTTGAGCATTAATGTAACGATAATCAGGTTCCTTGTTTACATTCATTATGATGTTCTGGCAAAAAAGTGTCCAGTGTTACATGTTTACTTACAGAAAATATGAATGAAACATGAAACAGTTGGGTATAAGAACAAGGTGTGATGCTCCGCCCCCAACACTCTCTCTCTCTTTCTCTCTCTCTCTCTCTCGCTCTCTCTCTCTCTCTCGCTCTCTCTGTCTTTATGACCCTTTCTCTATCTCTGTCTTTCCATTTCTCTCTCTCTCTCTCTCTCGCTCTCTCTCTCTCTCGCTCTCGCTGATATGTGCCTGACCATAACTTTATCCCTGAGAACTTTTATCAGTGCCTTGCCACCCATAGTTGAAGGCTTGCTTTCAGTTATACTGTGGTACCTCACCTTACGAAATTAATCCGTTCCAGAGCCCTTTTCTTAACCTGAATTTTTCGTAAATTGAACCGCATTTTACATGTAAAACGCGTGATTCATTCCAAGGCTCCCAATACTACCCCCTAAACCCTTTAAAAATTATAAAAGCATACCTTTGAAGACCACCTTCTGCTTCAATACCGTACCGATGGTAGACGGGTTTGGCCATATTCCTTTGCGATATCACGAGCCCGCTTCGTCTTTTCACTCGCACCAGAAATCCCACGCGCGCGTGTGTTGACCATGTCTTCTGCGCAGAGTTATAATCTTACAAATGTTTATGGAAGGTTAAAACCCTGAGTCAAAAAAGAGTAACTCTGTCCTTTACAAGGAAAACATTATGGGAGATGCAGCTCCATAATAGCCAATGGAAGGGAAGTGCGTCATCCCTCCTAGCCAATGGGAGGCCAGTGGTGCAGGATGTTGAGAGATAGCCAATGGGAGGGAGCTGCGTTATCCCTCCTAGCCAATGGGAGGCCAGCGGGGCGGGATGTTGGAAGATAGTGAATGGGAAAGCAGCTCGTGCATCGTTTGACTGTTTGAATGGTGTGTTTGGCTCGTTTTGTAAGGAGAACTTGTTTCGTATACAGAGACAAAAAATTTTGGAACATGTTTTTCGTAACCTGTATTTTTCGTTTGCTGGGACTATTGTAAAGTGAGGTACCACTGTGTTTTAAAGTCCTGGAATGTTTTAGGAATACCTGTTTTATAGTGAACTAATCAGAATGGTTATCTTTCATGTCAGGAAGTCGGTTAACCTGCTGTGCAATGAAGAAGATGATTGGTTATACTACCTGCTTGGAGTTATACTAAAAATGATTTGTTAGAAGTTAATTGCATTGAGTAAATTCTCTCTCTCTCTCTCTCTCTCTCTCTCTCTCACTTTCTCTATCTCTGTCTATCCCTTTTTCTCTCTTTCTCTCTCTATGTCTCTCTCTCATTCTCTCTTTCTCTTTCCCTCTCTCTCTTTTTCCTCTTCACCACCTCTCTCTCTCTCTCTCTCTCTCTCCCTCTCTCACTTGTGTGTGTGTGTGTGTGTGTGTGTGTGAGAGAGAGAGAGAGAGAGAGAGAGAGAGAGAGAGAGAGAGAGAGACCCATTGTATGCCTCTGATATTTTTAACCAGGACATGATACAGCAAAACAAACTAAATTAATCAATCTTGTTAAATGTCTCTGGCATGTGACATTGTTAACACCAAAAATAAAAATGCATCCAAAAAGTCATGAGGACGTCCCTGAGGCAAAATCCTAACTTTGTTTTCACCAAAACAAACAAAAAAAAGCCCTACATCCTAATTTTGTGAGGATGTTCAGAGATTAACTTTACTGTTCATGCAAACATACAGCGTGTGATGAATAACCGCATTGTTCTTCTTTCTTCGACAAGTGTCCAGCCTCTGGTTTCAGTCACAGCAATGCACTTCGATTACACCAGTAAATCCCATTATCTCATTATCAATTACGACACGTCTCCGTCCCTGGCACCCTCGCCATCCAAATATTTATATCCTGAGACCATCACATGACAAACTCCCCAACAGTCACATTTCTCCTCGACTTTATGTGCTCATTCTTGACCCTGGATTTTTCAACGAACGCCCCCTTCTCAGGCAACCGCTCTGAACAACGAGAGGCAGTGTTTGTTGTGTTGGCGTAAACACGTCACTATAGAGGCTGCCCGGACTCAACAGATACACAGTGAGCGTTTTTTTGTTACGGCATGAAAAATTTAGGTATTTTTGTATGTCAGTGGTAGTGAGAAGTCTGGCGATGGAGTACTGTATAATCAGCCACATGGATGTTCCTTGTGTGTGTGTGTGTGTGTGTGTGTGTGTGTGTGTACATGTTGACTGCAAAATATCTTTCGTACTAATTCAGAAACAGAAACAATACACAACAGTTCCTGCTAAATATTCTCATCACTTGCTCATTTGCATAACAGATTACTCCTTTTAGGGCTGTTGGGAAGCTGGAGCCTATCTCAGCCGACACACGGACAAAGACAGGGCACACCCCAGACAGCTAACCAGACCATCGCAGTCAACTCACACACACACACACACACACACACACACACACACACACACACACACACACAAAACCATTTATGCTCACACTCACAGCTAGGGGCAATTTGAAACAGCCAACCAGCCTAATGCGCAGGTTTTTGGCTTGTGGGAGGATACACAGGATTTTCCTCACAGGAGACTCACAGAAGCACAGAAAGAACATGTAAACTCCACAGAGAAATGCCCTCACCTGAGACTTGAACCCAGGACCTTCTTACTGTGAGGCAGACATGTGAACCATAATGCAGCCATGCTAAATATTAAATATGTAAAATGTGTAATGGTCATCCCCCAGTCCAGTGAACTGGATTATTAAAGGCCAGTCATATCTCTCACTGTCTGTTGTGGGACGTTCACGTAAATGAACCATTGCTGACTTTCCTAATGAGTAGCTGCATAGCCGTCAGCGTGTTTCTGCCCTGCGATGGCCTGGCGAGCTATCCAGGGTGTACTCTGCCCTCACCCAGAGTCGGCTGAGATCTGCGCCAGCCTCCCCACAACCCTAATTAGAATGAAGTGGTTCAGAAAATGAACGGACGAATGTAATGGTTATCATGTGCACCTCAAAACACCACCAGGTCTGATGTTCCTGTGTGGAGTTTGAGTACCAGGTCTGATGTTCCTGTATGGAGTTTGAGTACCAGGTCTGATGTTAATGTGTGGAGTTTGAGTACCAGGTCTGAGGTTCCTGTGTGGTGTTTAAGTACCAGGTCCGATGTTCCTGTGTGGAGTTTGAGTACCAGGTCTGATGTTCCTGTGTGGAGTTTGAGTACCAGGTCTGATGTTCCTGTGTGGAGTTTGAGTACCAGGTCTGATGTTCCTGTGTGGAGTTTGAGTACCAGGTCTGATGTTCCTGTGTGGAGTTTGAGTACCAGGTCTGATGTTCCTGTGTGGAGTTTGAGTACCAGGTCTGATGTTCCTGTGTGGAGTTTGAGTACCAGGTCTGATGTTCCTGTGTGGAGTTTGAGTACCAGGTCTGATGTTCCTGTGTGGAGTTTGAGTACTAGGTTTGATGTTCCTGTGTGGAGTTTGAGTACCAGGTCTGAAGTTTGAGTACCAGGTCCGATGTTCCTGTGTGGAGTTTGGTGCTTCACCCCATGTTTGTGTGTGTTTCTTCCTGGTACTCTGATTTCCTCCTACAGTCTAAAGACATGTACATTGGGTTAACTGCTTGTTCTAAATTGCCCCTGGCTGAGAGTTTGATTGGTTGTGTGTGCTGGCCCTGGAATGGACTGATGAGCTGCATCGGGTGTACATCACCTTCAGCTGAAAATGGGTCCGGCCTTCCAGAGAACCAAATAGTAAAAAGCGGTTTGGAAGTTTGCTTTTGATGGTGCGCTCAACAAGAGTGATCAGAAAGGCATGCTTCCAATTTTGGGTGCAGAAATTGTTATAATAAGTGGACTATGTGAATGACATAATTATGTGATTTCTTTATTTATTTATTTTATTTATTGGGAACTACTGTGTGTATTCATTCATTCAATCAATCAATCATTTTCTGAACTGCTTAATCCTAATTAGGATCGTGGGGAGGCTGGCCCCCATCTCAGGCAAGGGCAGAGTACACCCTGGACAGCTCGCCAGTCCATCGCAGGGCGGAAACACGCTGACGGCTATGCAGCTACTCTTGTCGAAAGTCAACAATGGTTCTCTTACATGAACCTCCCACCATAGACAGTGAGAGCACATGGCCGGCCTTTGATAACCCAGTTAGCTGCACTGGGGGGGGGCAGTGACATCCAGTTGAGAGTGGGACTTGAACCACCAACCTTAGGATCAGTGATCCAGCACCTTACCACCAGGCCACCACTGCCACTACTGTGTGTAATGTAATTTAATTTTCATATTCAGATTAATAACACAGTTGGATATTGGGCGGTCGCAGCCGTGTGTCTCTATGGGGTAGAGCCCCACTCATTTCAGCTCTAACACTTAATGTCGCACTCGGCCAGGGGTGCGATTTCATTACTCGCTCTAAACGCCATCTCAGAGACTGAGTGTTAGAAAACAGCGCATGGTCCCGGGCAGGAAAAAGGAGGGAAGATGTTTCAGCTCTCACTTTCAGCCTTCTTTGAGGGCTTCTGTCAATTTATGGAAACCAGCATGAATCTGAAATCCACGTGAAACTGTAACTGATGTTTATATCAGTTATTGATAACAACACAAGCATCTACTTTTATTTTAAATGCTGGATATTCTGCAAGGGTTTTTACTTTATCCCCGAGAGTGACTCATTTTCATTGAGGAGTGTTAGAGCAGAGAAATTCTTATGGAATCCAATTCACAGAATGGAAGGACGCTCGGAGGGCGCAGGAATCCATCATGGACAATAGGCGACTCGTTTATGATATGCAAATGACCACAGCAACCACTGTTCACCTCTGGCTGTGAAAACCTGTTAAAAACAATTATAATTCATCCGTTAAAGTATAGTAGTGCTTAGTTCAGTTCAGTTCATTTTCTGTAACCGCTTAATCATAATTAGCGCAACTGGGAGGTTGGCGCCGATCCTAACTGACTCTGGGTGAGGGCGGAGTACACCCTGGACAGATCACCAGGCCATCGCAGGGTGGAAACACGCTGACGCCTTTGCATCCACTCTTATCGAAAGTCAGCAATGGTTCTTTCACATGAACCTCACACCACGGACAGTAAGAGACATGACCGGCCTTTGATAACCCAGTTAGCTGCACTGGTGGGGGGGGGGGGGGTGTGACAACATGTGGTGAGTGGGGCTTGAACCCCCAACCTTAGGATCGGTGATCCTGCACCTTTACCACGAGGCCACCACTGCCCCAGTTGTGCTTACTTTGATAAAATACACTGCCCATCCAAACAAAAAAAAAGTTGCACTCTAATATTTTCATGGCGGGTATTTATCCTTGATCACAGCATGTAATCCCATGGTATTGCTGTTCCGGTTGGACCGGTCGAGGCCCAGCAACATTAATGTGGCAATAAAATTAAGCAGCTGATGAGATGCACTTGTTCTTGCCTGATGGTGCAGATATAAAATGGGGACTCTAATACTCGGCATGGTCAGGGAGCATGTGGAATCATTTTCATATGTGCATAGAAACCCCAGGACAAATAATCGTTCATTTTACTCCCCCCGTTTTTCTATTAAAGGCAGCCATTTGTAGTATGTTTTGCCACTCAGTCTAACTGGGGGCGGGGATTCCAGTGGGAAAGTGAGTTAACATGTATCATTAACAACAATTGTGAGATTCCCAATGAAATGAGGACCACTTAGCAATACAAACACTCCCAGACTTACGTTAATCTGTTTTACGTTTTTTCGATTCTAGGTTTTAAAGTCAAATTTTGAGTTTAGTCGTACCTACGTAGTACACTGACGTAACGACGCAATGACGTAATGACGCTGCATCCATTGTTTACAAACGACAGACTGAACGTGCCCCTCCTTCTTCCCAGTTCAGTATATAAATATATATATATATATAACAAAAGGACAGGACAAAGGCTTTCTATTGAAACTCCATTTATCACTACAGATCTGTTTCGAGGGGTGGTGAAACCATCCCCTCTCTTCAGGTGATTACAGAAGAACTTCTTCTGTAATCACCTGAAGAGAGGGGATGGTTTCACCACCCCTCGAAACAGATCTGTAGTGATAAATGGAGTTTCAATAGAAAGCCTTTGTCCTGTCCTTTGTTATTTGCTCTACCAAAAGTATTGAGCACTCTCCTACGAAAGGATCTACTCAGAAAATCCTATATATATATATATATATATATATTTTATATATATATATATATATATATATATATATATATATATATATATATATATATATATATATATATCAGTTATATAGCGTGTTACTCTTGTGTTAAGATGTTAGTGACACAGAGGTTAGTACTTTCACCTCACAGCAAAAAGTCCTGGGTTCGAGCCCAGTTCAAGCAAGGGTGTTTCTGTGTGGAGTTTATATGTTGTCCCTTTGCTTGTGCTTGTGTTGTACTGTGGGTTTCCTTCTGGGTATTCCAGTTTAATTCAACAGTCCAGAAACATGTACAGTAGACTAATTGGTTGTTCCAAATCACCCCGAGGTGAGAGTGTGAATGGTTGGGCATATGTTTGGCAGTGGTGGCATTCTGGTTAAGGTTACTGATCTAAAGGTCAATTCAATCTCCACAATCAGCACCAGCACTGTTGGGCCCTTAAGCAACGACCCTTAACCCTTATTTGCTCGGTTGTATATGTATAAAATGATAACTGTAAGTCCTCTACATAAGAGCATCTGCGAAATGCTGTAAATGTAAATGTTGGCCCTGTGAGCTGTCCTGGGTGTATCCCAGAATCAAATGAGATGGGCACCAGTTTCCCCGGGACCCTAATTAGGATTAAAGTAAGGTAAAGTCTGTTGGACTTTTACACCCGAGCCTAGTGGCACATCAGGCTGGCACTTATCCCCGGTTTCCGTAGCGTGAAGCGACCAGGAGTTCAACTTCTCCTGGATGGGACGCTAGTCCATTGCAGGTTACCTTCCCAGTATGTTTTTACTGGTACCCATTTATACTGCTGGGTGAACAGAGGCACACTTGTGGTTGAGACCTTGCCCAGGGGTCTTAGCACAGTGAGGGTCTTCGTGGGATTTGAACTCACAACCTACCAATCATGAGCGCAGCACCCGAACCACTACACCATCGGCCCCACTTAATTAGGATTAACACTTCCTAGTGCTGAGTCTTCTATTAGACATCTTTCAGATGGTTCTGTCTCATTTCCACACTCACTATGTCTCATAGTAGCTTGATTAAAGATATGACGGTTATTATACCAGCTGAATTGTTCGTGTTCTCATGACTTTTATCAGTGAAACTGTGTGTGTGTGTGTGTGTGTGTGTGTGTGTGTGTGTGTGTGTGTGTGTGTGTGTGTGTGTGTGTGTGTGTGTGTTATTTGTTCTCCCTTCGTTCCCTCATCATTATAAAGATTAACACAGCATTAGATTATTTCATCACAGGTCGAACTTTATGAGATCGTCATCACGTAATCTAACATGAAGGACACCCGTTATCCACACAGGATTCAGCCAAGATTTAATCTGGATCATCTTATACAATGGGACGAGAAATAATCTTCTTAAAAGGCTGCTGAAATCACAAAGCATTAAAAAAACTGCTTAAATGGTTGCACACCGTCAGATACATTACAGACGCCACACCTACCTCCTTCGCTGAGATTTCACTGAGGAAGGAGAGATGGCTG
Organism: Plotosus lineatus; assembly: GCA_024760905.1. Taxonomy (NCBI): domain Eukaryota; kingdom Metazoa; phylum Chordata; class Actinopteri; order Siluriformes; family Plotosidae; genus Plotosus; species Plotosus lineatus. The sequence goes on along the minus strand of CM045735.1, from coordinate 57,202,598 downwards.
TGAAGAAACAAGCTTCTCCCAAACAAGCTGTCTCTCACACACACACACACACACACACACACACACACACACACACACACACACACACACACACCTCCCGCCCCCACCACCCCACCCCCCTACGCACTGTAATCAGTCATATGATTGTGCATAAAGCGACGCTAAAGAACACAAAGATTCTCTGTGTGGCTGTGACGATTCAGTAGGGGTGAAGGGAGGATGGACCACTTGTCCTCACTTAAGCTTTCTCTCGCTCTCTTTCACACAAATACACACACACACACACACACACACACACACACACACTCACACGCCTAACCTTAGCACTGAAGGCAGTGTGCAAAAACAACTGTAAGCGGTAAGTAAAAACACGGTGTGAATAGGGTTGTAGCATGACTCAGAAAAGTTGTGAAAGGTGACAACACGGCAGCTACAAGGCATCTCGGCGGCAATACATGATATACTGATATACAACTGCTTTGAAGTTTTCATGAGAAAAAGCGCCACCATGAGAAAAAGCACAATCCGCCCTTCATATCAAAGAGCTCACAGACACCCATGATTGGCTGGCGACCACTGTGAGTGACAGGGAAGTGAGTGTATGTCATCCCTCATTCCCATCAGAGCGCAGCCACTCAGCTGCCCTGGACCCCCGGCTACAAAAGGCGGTGGCATTATCCTCGACTCAAACTTGCGATTTCTGGGTTCATGGACACGTAGCTTGTCGATTCACCACTCGGGAAACCCCGAAACTTAATTTTAACCTGAACCCTAAAACCAAATCTTAACCCTCTGCCCGCCTTCTGAACAAGTGAAGACCAATCCAAGCATCCACAATTTCTCAGAATGTCCTCATTCTGTAGGTTCGAAACAAATTATTGTCCCCAGGATGTAGCAAATACACACATACAGCTATAAACATGTACACACATACTTGCTCAAGGTTTGCTTCTCATTGACTCATTTGCCAAATCTCAGTCCTACTAGAGTCGCAGCGAGACTGGAGCCTATTTTGCCGACCCTGGGAAAGGGGCATGATACATCCTGACCAGTTTCCCAGACCATCGCACGGCCAATACACAACCATTAAACACACACTCACTCCCAGTGACAACTCAGAACATCCATTTAACCATAATGTGCATGTCTTTGGACCGTGGGAGGACACCTGTGTACCCTGAGGAAACCCACACAAACACAGGAAGAACATTCAAAGTCCAGACAGAACCTGGGACTTGAGTCTTGAGGCCCTTCTTACTGCGAGGTGGACCTACCCACTCCTCCACCGTGTCGATCTAGGTTCGCACATGCTACATAGAGCTAATTAATTACTGTATGATGTACAGAATATGCAGTAGAGTCTTGGGAGAGGTGCAGGCGTTCTCTGCTTTACATTCAAATTCAACCATTAGTCATCTGATCTTCATCAATATTTCATAACGGCGCCTTCCAATTTCGGAAAAATGTCAGAAAAATGAATGTAACCTTACGTAAGAGTAGACGCAAATTATATTTATATCAGCGTCGATTTTTCACTGTGTTACTCAACTGTAATTATAGGTGTTGTATCTGTACTCGCCGTCATATTTCACACGACTGGTTGCTATGGTGATACGAACGACTTCCTGGATGTCTGATTGATAGACTGTGGCTCAGCAGTGTCAGGTAGCCGAGTTAGGATCATTATTTCTAGCTTCATCTCATCATTAGCCACGAGAGAGAGAGAGAGAGAGAGAGAGAGAGAGAGAGAAACAACAATTCGGGTATTTGAGTAGCTGCAGTCGAGTTTTGTAATTGACTGATCCAAACTCTGCAAAGAGTTTGTCCAAGGATGTGTGTCACTTGGCGAAATCAAAACGTGTTGCACCTGCTGACCTACACACAACTTATTGCATCTTTATTGTTTGTCAGAGAGGCAGCCAGTCAGACTCTGAAGGAAAACAAACGTCAGAGAGATTCCATTGCTGAATGTGGTACAAGAACGTTCCTGGGACGAGTGTAAAAAAAAAAAAAAAACCCGGGCTATAAATACCTCATGCAGGCTGACAGAACGAATGATGCAAGTATTGAGAGAATATTCATGATGTTGTAAGAAAACGATATTCCGAGTTCAGCTGATATGCAAACAGTCAATAAGGAGGCCATGAGTTGCCATCACCACCTGTTACCTGTTCTTTCCGTATGCAGGCTGTATCCATACCCGAAAAAGGGTTCAGTCTCTTGGGCTTTTACACCCGAGTCATCAGGGTTGGCGCTTATCCCTGGTTTGTGAAGCAAATAGGCATCACTAACATCCATTTATACACCTAGACAGAGGCACACTTGTGATTAAGACCTTGCCCAGGGGGTCTTACGGAGACCTACCCTAACTCAAAACAAAGTCGCCTACAGCATACCACCCAACACAACTTCGACTAAACAGTAACAGCAGGTGTTTGTGCTCATGTTGCTGATTGGCTGAAAGGTGTACGGGGTCGGTTTGGCAGTGCACATCCCTTAAATCATGAGGCGGAGCTTGTGATGTAGCACTAAAGAGAGGTGAGTATTGATTAGGCTGTAAAGATCAAATTTCAAAACTCTTTCTCCAGAAAGGACGACTGCACGGTCTGACAATGTTAGTCATGTCTTCTGAATGTACAAATAAACATCGCGTTATGTTTTAAAGAGCTAATCTGTGCATAGCAGGATGATACTTTTTGCCAGACATAATAATCTGCCTAATAGAATTAAACCAACTCATTTTGGCTGAATTTTTTACAAATTAACTCACAATTGTCACTTTCCCACAACTGCACCAGAGCCGAGTCAGCTAGCGTGAGCTAATGCTACTACAATTTCTGAAGCCATTCATCAGGGTTACATCATGGCTAGAATTCAGATGATTTCCCATGGGACAGTTGACGTCAATGGGTGCATAAGTACATTTGAAAGGTGGGGTTTCGGTCCATTAGATAGTGGGGTGTAAACATTTATCTCTTACGATGTCTTTGTAATTTGTGTCTGAACGCATAGTTATAAGAAAACTAGTAATGAAATTATGCTAAGCGCTAACCAGCAAGGCTAACTACTTAATGAACTAATCGCGATCTTTTATTTGTGAAAATACAGTGGTACCTCGACTGACGAAATTCATCCGTTCCGAGGGCAAGCTCGTAAGTTGAAAGGTTTGTTAGATGAAACAAAAATTTCCATAGAAACAATAGAAAACCAGTCAATCTGTTCGAAAATTTGCTTGCAGGATAGAGCAGATTTTTGGCGGGATCAATGCTCGTTTCATGGAAAATTCATTATAAGGGACATTCGTAAGTTGAGGTAGTAAAAGTAAGTCTGTTGGGTTTTTACACCCGAGCCTAGCCGCTCATCAGGCCGGTGCTTATCCCCGGTTTCCGTAGCGTGAAGCGACCAGGAGTTCAACTCCTCCTGGATGGGACGCTAGTCCATTGCAGGTTACCTTCCCAGTATGTTTTTACTGGTACCCATTTATACTGCTGGGTGAACAGAGGCACACTTGTGGTTGAGACCTTGCCCAGGGGTCTTAGCACAGTGAGGGTCTTCGTGGGATTTGAACTCACAACCTACCGATCATGAGCGCAGCACTCTAACCACTACACCACCAGCCCCACAAAGTTGAGGTAGTACTGTAGTTGTGTTTTATTTAGTTACGTGCAAAACAAAATTAGAAACAGATCAATATAAAAAAAAACATTCATTTTCACTTGTGTTGATGCTCTTGCTGCAGTCAGGCTGTGCGGTCCTAGCTGGACGTTGTTTATAGCAAGGCAGTGTGCTATAACTGTGGAAACAACTGGGGTATATGCACAGTAATAGAAATGCAAATGGGTTTTTGGCAAGCCTCAGGTAGTCTTCCAATGCTTGCCCGTTCATGGTAGTGGGACAATGGCTAATGTGGAGTATGACGCTTACTCTGAGCTTTGGTGGGCTTATTTCGGGATCCCCGGTTCGTCAACCATTTCATTCAAATTGAAGATAGACGTTGTTAATTCTCAGTTTGTGACGTGTGAGAATGATTGTTTGGCATTGGGTTAGCCCTGTGATATTTTGGTGAACTGTTCAGGATGTATCTCGCCACTCGTCTGCAGTATAGATAATGAATGGGGGGAAAGACGAAGTCACAAAGAAAAGCCTGTTTGTATCCCTATGAACACAAACATGGTTTTTGTTTATTTCCTACAGTTGGCAATCATTCATACAGATACCCATGAGCCCCAGACAGTAATGATAATCCTTAATTAAAATATAATTGCCTTTAGATTTGAAAACATGTAGGTCTTCCATGACTCACGCTGGACATCGCAATCTTATATAAAGCAAATATCAAATCAACAGAATGGGAGGTTACTGCAGTCTGGAAGCTCAACTGCCAGATGATTTCAGGCCAACTGTAATTTCACTGAAATGCTTTCTTTTCCAAGGTACTTCACTTTTGCTCAGCAGTTTCACAAGTGGCACAAAGAAGCAATCAAGAGATGCCAGTCCAGTGATGGAGATGAAGGTAAATGGGTTTTAAAAATGTATGACGTTTCAGGATCAACGAGAGAGATTCACAGTCTCTACACTTCATTATTGTTTTTACAGTGTTCTCATTCACCACCCCTTAGCACCTCTTCTGAGAGGATGGTTAAAATCTCAACTGCCATTCCTGTAGGATTTTTAGGGGCTAAAGTGGTGCTTGGCAGCTGGCTTGTTGGTGAGGACCCTTCAAGAGAAGAACCTGATCAGACACAGTAGCCATTTTCTTTTCATTCCTATCTAAACCCTGACTTCTTGAAAAGTCTCTGTTGATGTTGACATGATTGAGAGAATATTACTGACTATTACAGCCCAGTCCACCAATTGCCATTCTAGTGAAAGTTCTACCACATCATCAACTGAGTATTAACAAGGTCTATCTGCCATTTCATTCAAATGGCAGCTAGACCTTGTTCATTTTCGGTTGAGGACCTGACATTAAGAACAGAATACTTCTTCTACTTGTCTCTCCTGAAGGACTGTAATTCAGATGAATAACTTCCTTTTAATTTACTGCCATGTGACCTCTTCAGATTCTGTCCAAGCTAACGGCACAGTGTGGAGACCTGCTGCCCCAACATTCTGTCTCATGCGTTTGCATATGTTTTAACCTAAGAAAAATTACTGGGAAGGTAAGCTGCGATGGACTACCATCCGTCTTGGAGGAGTTGAATTCCTAGATGCTTCACGGTATGGAAACCCAGGGATGATCCCTGGCTCTGATGAGCCAGTAGGCTCAGGTGTAAAAAAGCCCAACAGACTTACCTATACTTCTCCCAAATTATGGTCAATCAACCCAGCCATGTTTGGTGTCCAATGTTTATTTAATACATTTTGTACTGAGGCAATTTGGGAAGTTTATCATCATGCAAACTACATTGATTCTTTTCTCAAACATCAACCAGTTCAATTTTAATCTAATCCTGGGTTTACACTAGGGCTACGAAGCCCACGGTCTCCACAATTTAAAAAAAAAGCATAGGGTCCCATGATATATGAGTGTACTTGGAGCACGTTTGGGGGTATAAAAATTCGACAGGTGCATCCAACAGCATTTCCAAGTTCTTCAAGATCCACAACGATGTTGAATTAAGGTCTTTTTAAATTCTACTACACTCTACTACGATTGCCAGGTTCCATCATGATTGGCTTCAAATTGTAATAAATGGTAATATTTGTGGGAAACTTTTTGACAGTCAAAAAATGTCTTCATCAAGTTCCCTCAAGATCATGATGTTACGACCTCAATACACTGGGTGAATGCCTTTCTGTGTGTTGTTTGCATGATGGTCTTGCAAACATGTGTTTGTGTGGGTTTCCTCCAGGTAATCCAGTTTCCTCCCACAGTCCTGACATGCACATTAGTCTAAACTTGCTGATTCAAATTACCCCCTTGGCTAAGATAGGCTTGAGCCTCCGGGTCAACTCTAGTTGGATTAAATGGTTTGGCAAATAAATAAATGAGTTATGTTTTAAGCCACACCCCTTCCTGAATGTGACGCTAGCATGGAGAGAAATGTGTTTATTCCTCTTCGTTTTTTTACATACAGTCTGGGATTTAGAACGATATAAACCTCAATTACACTTTTATTAGTTGTCTTGGCTTTTCTTCAGGTGGATCCCATAATTTTGAGTAGAACAATAAAATAAATTGTTAGTTCAAACTTACCAAAATACAGTATCTTCAGTTCATTTTCTGTAACCGCTTCATCCTAATTAGGGTCGCAGGGAGGCTGGTGCCCATCCCAGCCAACTCAGGGCGAGGGCAGAGTACACCCTGGACAGCTCGCCAGGCCATCACAGGGTGGAAACACGCTGACGGCTTTGCAGCCTACTCTTGTTGAAAGTCAGCAATGGTTCTTTTACATGCCTCACACCATAGACAGTGACAGACATGGCCGGCCTTTGATAACCCAGTTAGCTGCACTGGGGGGGAGACACAGTGACAGCTTTGTGGAGAGTGGGACTCGAACCCCCAACCTTTGGATCAGCGATCCGGCACCTTATACCACTAGACCACCACTGCCCCCAATACAGTATCTTAAAATAGGAAAATATGTGGCTAAAAGCTTTTAATTGGCTAGTGAACCATTAAACAACTCTGAAGGTACTAAGTACCTAAAAGTTCAGCTCGAGTTTAATCACTGGGAAAGTGTTAAAAAAGAAATAATTCACAATAACTTGGAGTTTATATCATATGCATATCCTCCAGAAAAGAAAAAAAAAAGGATTCTTTACTTGCAAAAACGGTCCGAACATACAGCCTACAGAAAGAGAACTCAAGAACTTGTTCCCAGTTCCACATTTTATACAGTGAGGATTGTTGGTGTAGACTAAAAGTAACAAAGGAAATTTCAGACCCTAAATTTGTTTTAGTTGACTGATGGAACATAAACCGCAGTGCTCTATACCTTTTAGCTTAAGCGGAAGCTGTCCTGAAGTTGCGGAGAAAAGCGCCTGGAACCCAGCAACATTATGAATTACTGTACAGTAGAAACTCAGCACACTTTGGCTGACAAAGGCTTTTTGTTATCACTTGGCTGTTCCAGGTTTCTTTAGGACCCTGATAAGGTGTAAAACAGGCACGATTGCTGAGCCAGAAACAATTAGAGCCACTCGAGCACTGGCCCTGATATAATTTGTGTAAACGTTGACATTGCACTGTGTAAGAAACATTCGCTTTACTGAGTCGTATGGAGACTGTTTATTTTTAATTTTTTTTTTTTTTTTTTTTTTTTAAATATACTGGAGAGGACAGAACGTCCTTCGTCTGCAAACTAACCGAGCATTAATTTAATGACCATATTTTATACCGCACAAGTGGAACATGAGAGTAGTGCTTTGGTTACCAGGATATGATGTGTATAGATACAGTATTGGTGCTTCACAGTTGCCCTTTTGAGACCCTGACATATCCTACTTCCAATTTTACATAAACGTCGGGAACTTGTGACACAACCTTGTTGTTATTTACTTTAAAACATGAATCAGAAGGTGTAATTAGTCTGGGGTCAGCCCACGGGTGATTTTAAATGCCTTTGTAATCAGGTCCAGTCGGAATAAAAATCTTAGTCTATAGCCTGCAGTCAGGGTTGAGCTGTAATTGGGAGAATATAAAACAAAAAAAGTGATATTCAGGAGGAAAAACAAAATCGGCTATTATAGCGCCAACCAGCTGATATACAGCAACTAAAAAAGCAGGACGACACCAAGGAGACACTCCGCTGCTGCTTGTTGATGATGTAGTGTATGTCGTGTACTGTATTAGAGGAAACATTATCATTCATTCAATCGTTTTCTAAAACGCTTAGTCCAAATTAGGGATGCGGGGAGGCTGGTGCCCATCTCAACCGACTCTGGGCAACCACGAACGGGCTCACCGGACCATTGCAGTGTCAGCACTAACACAGCCATTTACACTTGCACTTTTATGTTAGCAGCAATTTGAAACTGTCAATCAGCCCAATGTGCATGTTTTTGAGATTGTTGGAGGAAACTGGAGTACCCCCGAGGAAACCCTCCAAGTACACGCGACTCCCCTCAGAAGCATCCCGAGTACAGGAATCGAACCCAGGACCTTCTCGCTGCGAGGCGGACGTGCTCGAAGGTTATGAGTATAAACGTAAACAAATCATGTTGACAAGCGCAGGCTTGGTAACGCCATGTATTCGCACCTCGAAATGGTTGTGAGTACAGTGAGCGACGTTACATCAAAAGCAATGATTAAAAATGAAAAATTAGCTTTTTTTATTAGGAGACTAACACCCATCTCCACACCTCTGTGTTTGCACTCTGTTTTACAGATCAGACACAAACCATGACAGACTTTGGCAGATTTGGTTTATGAACCTTTTGTTCTCTTTCCAAATACAGGTAATTAAGTGATTTGGCAAAAATACAGCCAACAGAGCCACTTGTGATCTGACTCTTACTTTCTCTGCAGGCTCCTAAGCCATCTGGCGCATTCATCTGTGATCGCTTTTGTGATTTTTTTTATTTATTTATTTTTTATTTTTTATTTTTACTACTCATCCATGATTTTTCTATTACACCATCTGATGAGACATTCATTAAGAGTAGGCTGCATAGCCATCAGTGTGTTTCTGCCCCGCGATTGCCTGGCAAGCTGTCCAGGGTGTACTCTGCCCTCGCCCAGAGTCGGCTGACATAGGAACTAGCCTCCATGAGACCCTAATTAGGATTAAGCGATTCAGAAAATGAATGAATGACCACCTAATGATAGCGAGATAAAGTTATAGTAAGATGACTATTAATTCTTGAAATTCTATATCGGGCGGCAGTAATACTATAGCAGGTCCGCCTCACCGCAAGAAGGTCCTGAGCTTAATTCCCCTTTGCTTGCATGGATTCCCTCTGGGTACTCTGGTTTCCTCCAACAGTCCAAAAACATCTACAGTGGGCTAATCGACTGTTTCAAATCACCACTAGGTGTGAGTGTATATGGTTGTGTGAATGTTGGCCCAACAATGGCCTGGCGTTATGTCCATGGTACACCTCAGCTTTTGCTCAGGGCCAGCTGAGATTGGCGCCCACCTCCCTCGCAACCCTAATTAGGATTAAGTGGTTTGGAAAATAAATTAAATCCTGCGTCATGACACAAATCGTTTGTTTTTTTATCATTGTCTTTTGCAAATATTATCTCTAAAATATAGGTGTACTCAATCATCCCTCACTCATTTTAGGGTCATGTGGAGGCCAGAGCCTATCTCAGCGGACACTGGGTGACACTGGGTGAAGACCATTGCAAAGCCAACAGATACGCAGAAAGATTCTCACTCACGCTCTCACTCAGGGTCAAGATGATGCAGCCGTTTAGCCGCTTGGCCTAATGTGCATATCTTTGGACTTCGAGAGGAAACCAGAGTACCTGGAGGAAACCCAGACAAGTACCGTCAGAGAATGCAAACTCTTCCCAGAATCCTCTTTCTCATTGCTATGCCAGTGTACCGCCCTGTATCAAGTTTAATACTCCTATAAACAACAAGTTATTCATGTGGCTAATCCAAATTTTATCACTGACATCAAATTGTCTGTAATGCTATATTATGTAAGTAATTTAAGACGGTAAACAGGAAGTGACAGTCATGTGGCTAATCCGTTGCCTTTTAATATACTATACACATTCCACACAATATTTTTTTTATCACTGAGATCATAAAATATTGTTTGTAATGTGATATCATATTTTGATATTATATCTAATAAGACCGCTAGCGTTAAATACAGGAGAAGGTCAGGGTATGTTACGACCGACGATGTTTGCTTAGAGAGAAGTAAAACTCATGCTGGTTAATATATACAGTGGCTATTAAAGTATCGACATATGGGTCGTTTTTACGAGTTTTAATCAAAGATTACAAACAGTTACGTTTAAGACGAAGGAAATGACAGATTGATGAGTATCGGCTTCTCTGTTTACTGTAAGAGAGTCACGCCAAGTGGTGATAATGCTGCAGAATATCAAAGCATCCATTTAGGTCAATGATACCCATCCGTCATGTGATGTAACTGATAATGGAAAGGAGCAGACGGTCAACATATCGTTCCTTTGACTGTCGACCGACAGAAATGACTTTCAGAAGGACGAGGATGATATTTGGGTGCAAGTCATGCCTGTGTGTATGCGTATGTGTGTGTGTGTGTGTGTGTGAGAGAGAGAGAGAGAGAGAGAGAGAGAGAGAAAGAGTCCATGTTTTGTCAGTGTTATTGTACTACAACTTCTCTTGGCTGACCTTCTGAAGCCAAGCTGTGGATTTAGGCTCAGCTCGGGAAGCCAGATTTTGACTTGATGCTCTGTTAAAGCAATTATTAAATCAAACATTTGCTTGACACAAATATCCCTGTTTCCATTTGAAAGAAATGGCAGATACAACTTGTTAATTCTTGGTTGACGATTTTCCGAGCAAGCTTTCATGTGTATTTAATAAAATCATTATGTTTTTACTTAGACGGACAGCGGAGCATTTAAGTACAGATATACCTCGGCTTAATTCGTTTTCATTTATACATAGGTTTTCAAAAAAGTATAGAAAACTAAGAAAATAAATAAAAATAAAGTTTAATAAATAAAGTTTAATAAAATAGATCTTATTTGTTATGGTCTGTGCTGGCTGGAGGCGTTAACTCTCTTCATTCATTGCAAGCACTGGCGAGGGGCGTGGCTGCTACCAACAGGCGAGGTCCAGAGAGCGCACCTGTTTCCATTCAGCAATCAGCAATCAGCGAGCTATAAATAGGAGCGGCGCGCTTGCCTCCGATGTCAGAAGATTGTCCTTCCCAGTGATTCCGTTTCCCTGCTATCTCTCTGACCCCTGGTATCCTGCTTCGTGCTCGACCAGTTTTTATCGATTAATTATTTCCAGTGATTTAGATTTTCATAAGTGCAAAATAAAATCCTCTTACATGGTCTCCTGCATCTTTGGGCCCGACGCATATGCTCCAGGCGCAACATTATTAACCATATTGAAAATTGCATTCATGAATAAAGTACAGAACTAGAAATGCTTATTTTCTGTTTAGTCTAGACAAGTAAATTTGGTGTAGCCTAGCCTAGGCTAGCATAGAGACAAGCTAATTCTCCTGATTCTCCTGATTCCTGGAACCAATTAACGACGTTGGTTGAGGTATACCTGTATATATAAATACAGTGCCGTGTACTACGGAGCGCGAGTAATGTCTGTCATTCATTTATTTTCCTAATTAGGGTCGCAGAGAGGCTGGCGCCCATCTCAGCTGACTCCGGGCAAGGGAAGAGTATACCCTGGTCTGCGCGCCCAGGCCATCACAGGGGGGGGGAGTAATGTGTGTAATATTTAAAAAATCTTTTTGAGGTTCACACCAAAAGTATAAATCAAACAGGAGCCAAATCTAAGATTATTAAATCTATTTCTTTTCAACTTCTTTTTCTTTTTCTAAACTTGAAAGAATGACTCTATCCATCAGTCTGTACTTATTATCTTTCACGGATAAGGGACACGTTTACATTATGAACGAGTCACCAGCGTGCCACGAGGAAAACACATTCACACTGATGGGTAATTTAGAGGGGCAAATTGACTTAATGTGTATGTCTATGGTTAATCCTAATTAAGTGGGGCCGGTGGTGTAGTAGTTAGGGTGCTGCGCTCACGATCGGGAGGTCGTGAGTTCGAATCCCACTGAGACCCGCACTGTCTCAACCACAAGTGTGCCTCTGTTGACCCAGCAGTGCAAATGGGTACCAGTAAAAATATACTGGGAAGGTAACCTGCGATGGACTAGCGTCCCATCCAGGAGGAGTTGAACTCCTGGTCGCTTCACACTACGGAACGTGGGGATAAGCACTGGCCTGATGAGCCACTAGGCTCGGGTGTAAAAACCCAACAGACTTTACCTACCTACCTTTACCTATGGTCTGTACGAGGAAACTAGAGCAACCAGAGGAAACCCACATAAGCACAATGAGAACATATAAACTCCACACAGAAATGCTCTTGGCTGAGATTCAGGCCAAGAACCTTCTCACAATGAGGCGACACTGTCACCGTCGCCACACCAATCCCTCATTCTTGTTTTGGTAGATATTTGTTTTTAATGCAAACATTTCAAATGAACCCAATACTAAAGACAAACTATTAAAAGAGTTCAAATGAAAAAAAAAAAGAAAAGCATTTTAAAATATTTATTCACACTGCAGGTTTGCTGATAACTGGAATTTTTACAACTAACATTGTCATAGCTGTGCTCATATCGAGACTGACGTGGTGACTGTAATATATAGACTATAATCTGAACAATATCTGCTGACCTCCACTATATGATTTAGATGTACCTGCACATGTAATTGGGTATATTTGTCACAGTATCCTCCCATGGGACATCTGTGATGGCGGTTCGATGCAGTTTATTATGATGGCGGTGCGACATAACAGTTCAAAAGACGGTGTGTATAGGCTGTAATGAGGTTGTACCGGATGAGATTCAGAAAGGTTGCAAAAAGTGACATCACGGCAGCTACAGGGTAGAAAGATGGTGATGCGCGGTTATGAAAATGTCACGCATTATGGCGTTTAATTCCAATCAAGACGACTTCACTGCGATTCAACATGGTTTGGAACCATGCAGAACCACCTTCAGTACCATGCCCATGTAAGCCTGTTTTATATTAGATACATTTCTTGTATTCAGAATGTATTGATGGTGTCATTAATACATCAAAATATAATAGCGGTAAATCAGATATAAAGCTTTTAAGAAATATTTATATTTATTTTGCTCTTTCTCTACTGGCACACTTAATATTTTTTTTATAGAAACACACGAAGCGCAACAGCACAAAACAATTTAAAGTTAAATAAATAAATTGAAGTCACTCTCACTCATTTGCTGATTCGCTTACTCCTATTAGGATCGCCGGGAGACTGGAGCCTAGCTCACCCGGCACTGGGCCAAGGCGGGGTAGAAATTGAACTGCTCACCAGGCCATCAAAGTGCAGCGCGCGCACACACACACACACACACACACACACACACACACACACAACCATATCCATACCTAGCATAGCAATTTTGGAACATCTAATTGGTCGAATGTACATATATCTGGATTTTAGGAGGAAACTGGAGAATCCAGAGGAAACCCTCAAAAGCTCTGGAAGAACATGCAAACTACTCCACACAGAAACGCCCGAGCCTGGGACGCGAACCCAGAACTTTCTTGCTGTGAGGTGGACGTGCTAACCACTATGCCACCATATCACCAATGTTGCCTCCTTATTTTATAAGTGCATTTAAAATAATAAAATTCACCAAATATTTTAAATTCACCAAACTATTTGTGGATGCGATTTTAAACATTACATTTTCTTGCTGAAGCTGATCAGACTGATGTTGCTAATAAATCATTACTTCGTGAACAGATGTAAATAGAATTATTTGACAATGGAAAATGTCCTTAAAATATTTAAAACAATAAAATTTGTCCAAAAAAATGTGTCTCAATTGGGCTTCATAATAATCTTATAATATAAAAAATGGCAAATAAAATATTTTTAGTGAAAATATTGTTCTGTTTGTTTGTTTGTTGTTTTGCAGTGCAGGATATGTCGGATGATCAGTATGTTGCAGTTCCTTGATTAAATCTTTTTTTATTTCACCACCAAGAGTTCTGGTCCAATACACCCTTCTGCCTTCATACTTTTTCTCCTCTCTCTCTCTCTCTCTCTCTCTCTCTCTATCTCTCTCTCTTGCAAAAACACAGACCTCCGCCCCTCTGGCATCTCTATTTCCCTAAAGCGTCCTTATGCAGGTGCGCATACACATACACATACACAGAAAGAGAGAGAGGGAGAGAGAGAGAGAGAGAGAGAGAGAGAGAGAGAGAGAGAGAGAGAGAGAGAGAGAGAGAGATTGGTAGATGACTAGTTTTCCTCTTAGTAACCAACTAATTAAAGACTTGGTTAATTTTAATTATAGGAAAATGTTAATCATGAGCTATACTGTGTGAACTCTGTATATATACACACACACACACAGAGAGAGAGAGAGAAAGAGAGAGCGAGAGAGAGAGAGAGAGAGAGAGAGAGAGAGAGAGTGAGAGAGAGAGAGAAAGAAAGGTGTTGGTGAGAGTACATGAATTCTTCCTCCCTCTCTCTCTCTCTTGCTCTCTCTCTCTCTTTCTCTCTCTCTCTCTCTCTCTCCCTCTCTGTCTCACTCACTCACTCTCTCACTCACTCACTCTCTCTTTGCCCATAACCGGATTGGATAAACGTATGCCATATGAAAAGCTTTGATCTTTGCTCAGAGCCTAATCCAGGCCTGGGAGGACGCAAGCAAATGAGATAGGAAGAGAGAGGGAGTGAGGGAGGGGTGAAGGACTCCTCTAACAACCATCGCTCAATATCACCTCCTTCGCCATGGAGGAAAAACAGCATCATCCCTTCATAGATGCTGAGCCAAGCACCGTGGCTCCACCAATCAAAGACAAAAAGCAGCTGAAGCTTGCAAAGATGATAAGTGCTCTCTCTCTCTCTCTCTCTCTCTCTCTCTCTGCGCGCGCGCGTGTGTGTGTGTGTGTGTGTGTGTGTGTGTGTGTGTGTGTGTGTGTGTGTGTGTGTGTGTTTAAGAAAAAAATAAGAACTGTCTCACCGTTTGTCCATTCAGTATCACTGCAGATGAGCCTTCGGAGACAAATAGTGAGTGTGCAAGCCTTGTTGCAGATCTCCAACAGCCTCACATCTGTGTGCATCTCACACTCGCTCTCTCACACACACTCACACACACACGCACACACACACAGACACAGACACACACTCACACACACATACACACATACACACACACAAACACACACACACACACACACATACACATTGATGAAGCACTCTCACTCTCTGTCTTTTTCCGTCCCCCTTCCTGCTACGGTTGGTGTGCCGTTTCCTCTCTGGTTAGCTTCGAGCCAGTTAAGAGACACTGCAGCGTTGGGGGGAGGAGGGGGTGTGTGCACGCATGAGCTGTGCTCTGTGTGTGTGTGTGTGTGTGTGTGTGTGTTTGAGAAAGGGCGTGCAAACTGAGGGAGGAGTCATGCAAGGAGAAGAAGGGGGAAATGCATGGGATTAAAGAATGAGAAGAACAGAAAATGAGAGGGATTGACAGAAAGAGAGAGTAGAGAAAAACAGGTTGAAATTGGACGATAGAAGATTGTGTGTGTGTGTGTGTGTGTGTGTGTGTGTGTGTGTGTGTGTGTGTGTGTGTGTGTGTGTGTGTGTGTGTACATGCGCTATTGAAGAGGGAGAGAGTGAGAGAGCGAGAGAGAGAGAGAGAGAGATGATAGTGTTTACAGATGTTTGACAGTTCTTCTGTTCCTCGGTTGTGATTTCATTGATGGCTGAAAGAGCATGTCATAGAAACAGAGAAAGAGAAAGTGAGGAAGGGAGGGAGGAAAAAAGGAAAAAAGGGAGAGTAACTCGTGAAGGGGAGGGGGAGCATTCTGTTTCTGTGCCAACTGTTCGTGCGTATGAAGTGCCACTTCCTTTCCAGGCAATGCTCCTGTCTGCGAGTAATAAATAACACAATACATCCTGAAAAGGAAAGAGGAAGAGGAGAAGGTGGGAAAAGATGAGGAGGGAGGAAGATGAGCTGGAGAAAGTCGAGGGAATGAAATAATTGCAATCAAGATGAGAGAGGCCAGTAAGAAGGAAGGATGGACATAATAATGTAAGAAAAAGTCGAGGAAAGAAGGGGAGAGGGTGAGGAGAAACAGAGGAGAAAGAAAAAGAGAATAATGGGCAGACAAAAAAGGAAGAGAAGTGTGCGCGCAAGAGAGAGGGGGAAAGAGAAAGAGGACAAGAAAAAAGCAAGACGAGTAGGAATAGGAATTGTGAAAAGGTGGAGGGAAAGTGTGAGAATTATTTGGAGACACAAATTAAGAAATATGGGAAGTAAATGATGAGAAAAGAGCTAAGGCAAGAGAACAAGGAAGAATAGGACCTGGAAGAACAGATAAATTAGAAACAGGAAGATGGAGAAGGATAAAAATGAATAAGATGCCAAGAGAAAGAAAAGTCAAAAGGGGATTCAGAAAAAGCAGACAGGGGGAAAATGAAGACAGGAAGAGAATGTGAGAGGGGGAAGAGGAAGGGGAGGAGGAAGAAGAAAAGGGGTGAGGGAGGAAGAGTACAAGGAGGGTGAGGGATTAAGAGTAAGAGGAGGGAAACAAGAAGGAGTGGGGCAGGAAGAGTAAGAGGAGGAGAAGAAGAGAAGGAGTGGGGCAAAGAAAAGTAAGAGGAGGAGAAGAAGAGAAGGAGTGGGGCAGGAAGAGTAAGAGGAGGAGAAGAAGAGAAGGAGTGGGGCAGGAAGAGTAAAATGAGTAGAAAAAGAGAAGGAGTGGGGCAGGAAGAGTAAGAGGAGAAGAAGAAGAGAATGAGTGGGGCAAGAAGAGTAAGAGTAAGAGGAGGAGAAAAGGAGAAGGAGTGGGGCAAGAAGAGTAAGAGGAGGAGAAGAGAATGAGTGGGGCAGGAAGAGTAAGAGGAGGAGAAAAAGAGAAGGAGTGGGGCAGAAAGAGTAAGAGGAGGGGAAGAAGAGAAGGAGTGGGGAGGGAAAGGATGATGAGGAGCAGCAGGCAGAAAACCAAGGGAAGGGAGGAATAAGAGAAGAAGTGGGGAGGAAGTGTAAGAGGAGGTAGGAAGAGAAGGAGTGGGGGAGGAAGAAGAGAAGAACTAGTGAGCAGAAGAGGAAGTAGAAAGAGGAAAACTAAAAGGAGGAGGAGAGATAGAGGAAACAAACCATCAGATCATGAGGAGAAAATGAGGAGGTCGAGGTAGAGTATGGGAGAGAGTGAGTTAATGAGGAGACGGAAAAATGAGGAGAAATGGAAGAGGTCAAAAAGTGGGAGGAGAAAAGAAAAGAGAACAAGGGCGAAGAGGAGTCAGATGAATAGTAAGAGGACATGGTGGCAGGAGGAAGAAGGAGGACCAAGGAAGAGGAGGAGAAAAAAGAAAGGGGGTGAACATAAAAGGGGAAGATGGAAGAGGAAGGGAGAACAGAGGATAGAGTCAAAAGGGAGGGAGAAAAATAGGAAATGGACACAGAGGAGGATGGAGTGAGAAGCATGGAGGAGGGAAAGAAGGAAGGAAAAGGAAACAAGGAGGAGAAATAAGAAAAGGTGCAAGCAGAGAAGAGAAGAGAACAGAAGAGAAGAGAACAGAAGAGAACAGAAGAGAAGAGAAGTAAGAAAACATGGGAGAAGAAAGCAGTGGTTTGGGGTCAATGACAAAGAGAAAGAGAAGTATAAAAAGGATAGAAATAAAAGGAAGGAGTAAAAAAAGAGGAGTGAGGTAATAGACAAGAAAGAAAGCACTAGACAGTGAGGAGTAACACTGAGCAGGAGGAGGAAGAGAAAAAAGAGAAGTGTCAGGTTTGTTCTTTTTGATATTGTGCAAACAGAAGGAGAGGAACGCTGAACAGGAGAAGAGGAACACAAGAGGAAAATGAAATAAAAGAGGGGGGGATCAAACACATAGAATGAGGATGTAGAGGAGGAGGCCGGCACGGAAGCACAGTGGTCAGCACATCCGCCTCACAGTGAGAAGGTTTGAGTTCCGGGCTCAGTGACGGTGTTTCTGTGAGGAGTTTGCATGTTCTCCTTGTGCTCATGTGGGTTTGATCCGAGTACTCCAGTTTCCTCCTAATGTACAAAGACATGCATATTAGTATCAGGCGCTGTTCCAAATCGTTCCTAGGTCAGTGCTTCTCAAATAGTGGGGCGTGGTATGCTGCCAGGGAGTGGGGCGCGGTGTGATGCCGGGGAGCGCGCATATGATCCTGGGGAACATGCTTTTCTGGAATAGTGTACTAGAATTAAGTGTAATTGCACCTCCACTCCAGTAGTTGGCAGTGGCGCTCTCATTGTCGCGCTATGGTGTAGCGGTTTTTCACAAGAGCAAACGATATGAAGTGCAGTAAACAAGCCCTCAAGAAACAACACGGAAAAATTTCTAACAGAAAATAATTGAGAAGAACTGTCCTAGGTGCAAGTGTGAGTGTGAATGGTTGTGTTTGTGTTACCCGCTGAAGGTCTGGTGAAATGTTCAGGGTGTATCCCACCCTCACCCAGAATCAGTTGAGATGGGCATCAGCCTCCCCGTGACCTTAATAGGAGTACATGGTTTGGAGGAGGATGACTTGTATACAGAAGTGGAGGAAATGGATGGTGAATATGGAAGGAAAGAAATCAATTGTATAACGTTTCGTCCAACAAACGTGCGCTTTCAACATTAAACACGTTCGTCCGCGAATGTGTTCATGACTGGAACATATTTAGAAAAAAAACAAACAAACAAACGAACAAAAAAGCTAAATAAATGACCGGAACACTTCTTGTTTTTTATGCGTCTTCTCTTTTTAAAAGGCTACCTGTGTCTCGAGTGGAAGCTCAGCAAGTCACTAAATCAGCATGTGGCCACTTGTAAAGAATATTTCACACGAGCATCATCCATATGCCGTGCACTCCCAGCCAAATTTTTGTGCAGACAGTATGGGCGCATCTCCAAAGGGTTTCCGTGACCTTTTAAGGAAACTGGGGTTCCGGAAGACTCTTAAAGGAGAACTATATCATCTTTTCTTCAATGCAATGTCTGTGATTGTTATATCAAATATCTAATAAATATCTAATATCAAAATCTATGCACACTGACGCCATTTTGGAAAATAACTGTCAGGGAGCGCGGCCAAGATGGCTGCCAAGTTGGCGAGACAATAATTACTATAAGGACCTTTTTTTTTTTTTTGCTCAAAATTTTAATCTGGAGGTGGGCTGGGGATATTATTCACAATACAAATGTAAATACTTCTGCATTTTCCCTGTGAGACATCAGCATAGTATTTTTGGAAGTACGTAGTCTGTCTCCAGTGTTGGGGGATGGGTAGGTTCTGGTTTGTTTGTTTCGGAGGATTTTTGGGGGGAGGGTTATTTGGTGCATTTTCCACTTTCTCTGCAACAACAAGCTGTTGTTGTTGTTTGTTTGTTTGTTTGTTCATGTTGGGTTTTTTTTTACTACAGTTTATTGTCTCTTTTGCACCTTTTAATGCTGAGAGCTTCAAACAAAATTCCGTTACACGTGAAGATAATGACAATAAAAGACTCTTGAATTCGGGAGAGAAAAAATGAGAGGCCACCTTATCATAAGTTATAAGAAACTCATTTCTTGGATGCTTTACAGTAGAACAATAAATAAAAGAAGCCAAATAAAATTCTTTGGACGATTTTGTTAACTGGTTTTATTATCGCATTTTTTTCAGTAACAGTCTCAGGGTGCGGAAGATCACTATTATGGCGTGTTAATGAGTTTTAAATTGTGTTATTACTGCGATATGATAATATGCGTATTCTTAGTACATGTCCAACGTGTCTGCCAAGACTGAAGAAATTTCGAGAAGAGCTGTAGTAAGACCTGATTTCAAAATGAAGGCACCAAGGGACCCGGTAAGGCTCAGTATCTCAAGTGGAAATAACTGTTGATATGATTAGATCGATGCGATCACTGTTATACGATGGAATGTATGGACTTATCACATGTCTGCCAAGTTTCAAGGAATCCTGAGAAAAGCTTATCATCGCCACTTCCATCACAACGCATTTTCCAATATTAGTCTGATGTGTAAGCCCATATTGTTCTGATGTGGACCGATATTCTCGAATGTATACTGATGTGTACTAATTTAATTTTTATGTATACCGATGAATACCAATGGAATTCTGATGTAGACCGATGTAATCTCAAGTTTCGTCAGATGTTATTATAATTTATGTTGATGTCAGTCCAATCGATCTGAAGTTCTTCCAATGTTTCTTCCATTAAAAAAAAAAATGTGTTACATCACTGACTACTGATATGTACCAATGTTCACTGATGTATATCGATGTGTACCAATGTTATTACATTTTCTATCCTATAGCTGCCAAACAAAAAACAGCATATTTTTTAACCCTCTCAAAATATTTCACCCTCCCCTGAAGTAGTCCCCAAAATTCTACAATCTCCTTCGATATTCTCCAACATTGTCCAATGTGTACCGATGTTCACTGATTTCCTCCTGTGAAACATTAGAATGATATGAATACAGTGATCCCTCGCCGCTTCACGCTTCAATTCATGCGGCTTCAGTGCATTGCGAGTTTTTTGGGTTTTTTTTAATATTCACCGAATTAAAAAATAAATAAATTAAGGAAGAATAGGGGGAAAAGTTAAGGAAAATGCCACAAAAACAAGGCTAATTATGCAAAATAAACCCTGATCAAACACAAAACAAAAAACAACCCAAAACCTCCCATCAAAACTACTTACATTTTTGTGAGGTCTGAGTGCGTGCACGTGCGAGACTGAATGTGTGTATTTATATTTTGTTTACATCTTATGCATTATTTTTGAATATTTAATTGTTATTATGAACATTTATAGCATTGAATATGTATTTATTGATATTATATATACATATGCATGTACGTATACGTCAGTCGGGGGGTTGATCCTCCTTTACGGAATTCGGTGGTCGCCGGGGGTGGGATCTCGGTCCCAATTAAATGCGGAAAGTGAGGAATCCCTGTACATATGAATGGGACAAATCGGAACCACGATCAGTATCGTGTGAGTGCACCTTAATAGAGAGAGTGCCTGTAATTTCTGTAATAACAGGATATTTCTGTAATAATCACATGACACTGTTTGAATGTTGCATGTATGGTGTCATGGGTAACACCAAAAAAAGTGATGAAGTTTACAGAGTGTTCTGATGAAAACATTCAAGCCTTTAGCCAGAGGAACTAAAATCACTTTCGATTTTGATGATTCACTGGGTAATTTTTTGGGAGATCAGGGAGTATTCAGGTGGAGTTTGTTATACTGAGAGTGACTCACTAGCTTAACAAACACTGTACATGTTCATTATTTTCAAAGATATTGGGTTTATCAAATATTTGGTTACCAAAGTGTGTGTTACATCACATACATCCCCGGAAAAAAGCCCTCAGCATTACTAAAATTTGTTGGACCGCCTTTGGCCTTGATTACAGCACATAATCTCCATGGCATTGTTTCAATAAACTTAAAGGGGCCCCTTCACTTTTTTAAATAAATAAAGATACTGTAAATACATGGGTATCTCTTGGAAATAAAATGAAATTATACACCATGTCTTTTCTGAAATCATTTGTCTACTCCTGTGCACAAGTGGTAATGACTCTTGCATTGCATCAATTGAAAATAAACAAGGTCTGTTTCCCATGTCATTCAAATTTCAGATCGACCTTGTTAATTCTCAGTTGATGACTGGACGCCATGATATTAGTAAGCATGATCATCGAGTGGCACATCTACGAGGTGCCTGACTATTAACCCGGATTAGATGTCCAGTAGTGAATTGGACAGAGGCCCTGGAACCGGGGGAACTGGGAGGGGCAGACACCCCCCCCCCCCACACACACACACACACACACTTTTTCTCAACCCAAAGAATTTTTTTAAGTATGTCTACTGATATCTTAAAAAGGTTTAAAATGTGTCGTTAGTAAAAGCAAAGTGTAACCTACATGTACATCGTGTACCGTAAATGCTTATGCACCAAGCATATAGTAATATAGTGGCTGCCTTCTAGGGAATGTACCGAAAACATGGCTTTGAATCAGCTACACGAGAATATAAGCTTTATGTATCACTCTATTAAAGCTGTCCTGGGGAAGTCCAGAAGTTGTTGATACAGTATTAAGCTACAGCTAGCGCTAAAGCACTAAAGCTATCTAATCACTAACGCCATATGCCATCTCCAGCGACAAATACGATTTAGAGTACCGACCAGAAAACCCAGAGATCGGCCTATAGGCATAATCGCCTAAACAAAGCTGAAGAGGATATATGTATGTATGTATGTATGTAAGCTAGGCTAAAGCTCAGCTAAACTGCTAGCAGCGCTGTGAACACATTTAATGATGAGGTCATGAGCCACTTCTGTAAGATTTTGAAAAGAAGGCAGAACCAAGCCACGTTAGAAATGTTCTTCAAGAAAAGAAGGTCATCCATGCAAAGCGGTAGCAAGAGGAAAAACACCTTTGGCTGATTTATCTGAAGCAGTTATTGGAAGGGAAACCTCCGCCTTCTCTCCCTCTCTGTTATGGAAGCGAAACGTCCGCTTCTCTCCCTCTCCAACATTTACGCATGCCAACTGCTCACCACCACAAAGGTTAAAATTCTTATCTTTATTGTTCTTCTGCTTTAACTTTTCTGTGGTTTTCATTTTAGTGTGTTATGGTCTCAGAAAAGAGTTGCGCATTGAAATGCATGTGGGAGAGGGGCGTGGCTCTAACACACTCATCTATGAAAGTGGGTTGTGCTTTATTGTTCACAGGTTTCTAGTGCTCTAGTGATCTAGTTCTCTAGTTATTGTTTCTAGTGCTCTAGTGCCCGTGCACTAGTTCCTTCCCTATGAACAATAAAGCACAGCCGTTTTCATAGATGAAACGGGGAAATCGTAGTCACTGAGAGATTCGGAGAAACACGGAAATCAAACTAAAGCTTGAACTGCTTGAGCACAAAGCTGAGAGATCAAGAGGGACAGTCTTCTAGCACCGGGAAGAGCACTGCTAGTCTGTATAGCCTGTAATTATGTGGAAATTATTAAATGTGTGTGTGTTCAGCACTCCATTTCGTGTGTTTGAGCCACGCCCCTCTCCAATGCACATTTCAATCAACAACTCTTTTCTGAGAGACCATAATGCTAAAATAAAAATCACAGAGAAGTTAAAAAGTCTCTCACAACACAAACCATAACAAAATGTACTGTATTTGATAATTTTTTTACTTATTTTGAGGACCTATGGTATGAGTTATGGTACCGTTAAGTTCTGTTCAAAAGACGACGGAACAGATTAATACCATTTACATTATTTGTAATCAGAAAAGCAAATTGGGAACATTTTAGCGCTCAAATGACCAACATGTAACCGAGAGAATTTGGTCATTTTTCAAAATAAAAGATTTTTCAAAAATAATGATCATTCAGACTCAGATAATAAATAAAACGCAAATAATTAATTATTTCTTCTGCAGACTGGTACCAATTGAGCCGATGGTTGGGGACCCACGCATACTCACACCTCGAGGCAATTCAGAACTGCCAGTTTGCCAAATGTGCATGTCTTTTGACTGTAGGTACAACCCGTAGTACCCTGAGGAAATCCATGTAAGCACAGAAAGACTCCACATAGAACCAGCCATGTCAAGCCCGGAACTTGAGCCCAGAACCTTCTTGCTGTGAGGCAGATGTGCTGACCACTACACCACTGTGCTACCTGTATTTAAGAACTGATCGAGTAAACTAGCATGAGCCCACGTTTTACAAAGTTTACAAAGCATTTCTTTAAGTCACAATATATAACGGCATCTGAAAAATGTTATAATTATAATGTTCTGTAAAGGTCCCAATTGACCAATCATTCATTCACTCATTCATTTTCTAAGTCATTAATCTTAATTAAGGTTACGGGGAGGCTGGCGTTCATCTCTACCGACTCTGGGCGAGGGTGGGGTATACTCTGGACAGTGTGGCAGGCCATTGCAGGGCATTGACCAATCAGTGATTCTTATAATGGAAAAATTCACTGAAACATTCATTGTGCTAACAAGTGCAAATGTTATACTAGACAATGTACTGTAGTGAACCAGAGTTTTTATACTTGATATTAAAAATTAGGGTTTTTTTCATTTATTCATTCTGTAACCCGCTTAATTAGAATTAGGGTCACAGGGATGCTGGCGCCCATCTCAGCCATCTCTGGGTGAGGGCGGGGTACACCCTGGACAGTTCTCCAGACCATCACAACCGAACCCAGGACTTTCTTTCTCTGAGGAGGACGTAGCACGATGCCAGGGTTCATTTCTAATTTTTAATTTTTTTAGACAATGTTTCATCAGAGTACATTTTAAATTATAACACATTCTGTCTCGTACACTTTCAAGAATCCTTTAAAAGTGTCCAGGAAAGAAAAGTCATCACAGTAGAGTCGGAATTTGATAAAAGTCAACCCCAATAAACCCTCAAGAACCAAAATATAAATCAAAGTTGACTTCCTTTGATCATACAGGACACTGTCCACAGTCATAGATCTGAGGCTTCATTATTCACTCACTCACTGATTACTTACTCATTACTCACTGACTCATTGCTCATTCATTACTCATTCACTCACTCAGTAATTGCTCACTGATTACTCTCTCATTGCTTGCTGACTCATTGCTCATTCATTAGTCATTCTCTCATTCACTCACTCACTCACTTATTTACAAATTGCTCACTCATTACTCACTCACTCACTACTCACTCATTCATTACTCATTCACTCACTAATTTCTCACTCATTGCTCACTCAGTACTCATTCATTACTCACTCATTATTCACTCATTACTCACTAATTGCTCACTCATTACTCAATCATTACTCACTCATTACTCGCTCATTCACTCACTCATTGGTCACTCATTGCTCACTCACTACTCACTCATTACTTACTCACTCATTACTCACTCATGATTCACTCACTCACTCACTAATTGCTCACTCATTGCTTACTCAGTACTCACTCATTACTCACTCATTATTCACTTATTACTTACTAATTGCTCACTCATTACTCAATCGTGA
This sequence comes from Plotosus lineatus, assembly GCA_024760905.1. Lineage (NCBI taxonomy): Eukaryota > Metazoa > Chordata > Actinopteri > Siluriformes > Plotosidae > Plotosus > Plotosus lineatus. Next base: position 57,177,880 of record CM045735.1, on the reverse strand, counting down.
CTCACTCATTACTTACTCATTATTCACTCATTACTCACTAATTGCTCACTCATTGCTCACTCATTACTCAATCGTTACTCACTCATTGCTCACTCATTTACTCACTCATTGCTCACTCACTACTCACTCATTACTTACTCATGATTTACTCACTCATGATTTACTCACTCACTAACTAATTGCTCACTCATTACTCAATCATTATTCTCTCATTACTTACTCATTACTCACTCGTTATTCACTCATTACTCAGTAATTGCTCACTCATTACTCAATTGTTACTCACTCATTACTCGCTCATTCGCTCACTTATTGCTCACTCATTGCTAACTCACTACTCACTCATTACTTACTCACTCATTACTCACTCATGATTCACTCACTCACTCACTAATTGCTCACTCATTGCTCACTCATTGCTTACTCATTATTCACTCATTACTCACTAATTGCTCACTCATTGCTCACTCATTACTCAATCGTTATTCACTCATTGCTCACTCATTTACTCACTCATTGCTCACTCACTACTCACTCATTACTTACTCATGATTTACTCACTCGTGATTTACTCACTCACTAACTAATTGCTCACTCATTACTCAATCATTATTCTCTCATTACTTACTCAT